>CAOKZL010000318.1:600000-756557 GCA_948472985.1 Iguana delicatissima | reverse complement strand
AAGGAATGGGCCTTTGTGAGGAAAGGAACTCGTCTAACCTCCAAAGCATGGGCGTTTACCTTCTCTAGAGCTTTCCCTAATGCCTGCACTTCTTCTTGGAGGGTTAAGTTCCCCAGCTCTCGAATGTCCCCTCTCAATCCCTTCAGGATGGCCGGGGGTCTTCCATACAGCAGCTCAAATGGAGTCAGCCCAGTCGTCCGATGAGGGGTGCATCTTATTCTCAAAAGAGCTATTGGGAGTACATCCAACCATTTGAGCTTAGTTTCTTGACACAATTTTGCAAGCTGAGTCTTCAATGTTCTGTTCATCCTTTCCACCTTCCCAGAACTTTGGGGCCTATACGCACAATGTAATTTCCAAGTAATTCCTAAGACTTCTGCCAAACTCTTAACTACTCCGTGCACGAAGGCCGGGCCATTATCAGATCCGATGTGAAGGGGTAACCCGTATCTAGGTACGATGTCTCGGAGTAGAGCTCGTATTACTTCCTTCGCCTTCTCGGTTCTAGTAGGATATGCTTCAACCCACCCAGTGTGAGTGCACACCATTACCAACATATATCGGTATTGTCCCATCCGTGGCATCTCGGTGAAGTCCACCACTAGGGATTCGAAGGGAGTAGATCCTTGATGTTGGGTTCCCTCTTCCAATCTGGGTCCTTGACGCGGGTTGTTCCGAGCGCAGAGTTGACACCGTGATGACGCCAGCATGGTGTACTGTCTCATTCCATCTATAAACACATCCTTTGCTAACAACTGGGCCAACGCTGTCTTTCCCAGATGTGTGGCTTCATGTGCCTTCTGAACGATTGGCCATCCCATAGATTGGGGTATGTACCGTCTTCCATCTGGTAGGACCCACCAACCATCTTTGTCGCTTATAGCTTTCAGGTCCTTTTCAGCCCTCTCATTCTCCTGCTGGGTGTATCTAGGGGTCTGATTACTCAAGGAGACTTGGAAAAGAGGTACTACCAATTCTCTGGGCAGGTTCTCCTTCCCACTCACTAGTTCACTCTCAGCAGCCTCCTTTGCAGCAGCATCTGCCTTCCGGTTTCCCCGGACCACTGGATCTTGCCCTCTCTGATGTCCTTTACAGTGCATCACAGCAACTTTACTAGGGGCCCACACCGCTTCTAATAGGTGCTCTATTTCTTTTCCATATTTGATCTCTTGTCCTGAAGAATTGATCAATCCTTTTTCTTTGTACAGTGCTCCATGCGCATGCAGGGTAGTGAAGGCATACTTTGAATCTGTGTATATGTTTACAGTAAGTCCTTCGGCCAGCTCTAAAGCCCTGATCAAAGCGATAAGTTCCGCCTTCTGGGCCGAGGTACCAACAGGTAGCCCTTTGGCTTCTATTATTTTATCTGCCGTGACCACTGCATAGCCGGCCTTTCGCTTCCCCTCTCGCACAAAGCTACTTCCGTCTGTATAGTAAGTGACATCAGGATGGGGCCATGGGGTATCCCGCAAGTCTGGTCTACTTGAGTATACTTCATCCATGGTTTGAAGGCAGTCGTGGTGTATATTTCCAGATTCTGCTGGGAGCAGTGTTGCAGGGTTCAGGGTGGTGCACAACTCCAACTTCACTCTAGGGTTTTCATACAACATTCCCTGATACTTGGACATTCGGCTATTCGTGAACCAATAGCTACCTTTGTACTCCATGAGGGCCAGTACAGAATGTGGAACCTTTACCATCAAATTCTGGCCTAAGGTTAACTTATCTGCTTCTTTTACCAACAAGGCTGTTGCTGCTATAGCTCTGAGACACCCAGGCCATCCTCTAGCGACTGGATCTAATTGCTTAGAGAGATATGCCACGGGGCGATCCCAGGATCCCAACATCTGTGTCAGTACTCCCACGGCTATTCCTTTCTTCTCATCAACAAATAAGGTGAACTTCTTTGTTACATCTGGCAGACCTAGCGCCGGAGCTTCCATCAGCGCCTTCTTTATCTGTTCCCAGGCGTTCTTTTGTTCTTTTCCCCACAAAATTCAGACTTCTCCGGACCCTTTTGGAGCTTCAAAAGGTTTTCATTATGAAAATTAGGAATAGATTCTGCAAAAACCCAGCCCCAAAAATTCTCCCCCATCTTCCGATTCCAGGGCTCAGGCAGAGCACACACAGCCTCCTTCCTTTCTCGGCCTACGCTCGTTTCCCTTGATCACTTGGAATCCCAGATATCGCACCTCTGTCTGGCACAACTGGGCCTTCTTTTTAATACTTTTTAGCCTGCTTCCCCCAGAAGCTGGAGCAACTCCATTGTGGCTTCCTTACACTCCTCCTCACTGGTGGCGGCCCAAAAGTAGATCATCCACATATTGCAGCAAAACCCTCTCTCGGGTTCAGATCGGAATTTTCTCAATTTTACCAATATTCCCAAAAATCGTTGGCGAGTTTTTCCCCCCCTGAGGCAAGCGGACCCCGTGAACTGGGTCTTCTGGCCTGTAATGCTGTCTTCCACCTGGAAGGCAAATATGTCCTGGCTTTGGGGGGACTCGGATACAGAAGAAGGCATCCTTGAGATCCAAAACAGTGAAGTGAGTAGCTGCAATGGAACTAGTCCCATCAGGACATATGGGTTTGGTACCACTGGGTGTAGGGTTACTGTAGCTTTGTTTACCATCCTTAAATCTTGAAATGGACGATATTCCTTCGTCCCAGGTTTCAAGGGGAAAAATGGAGTTTTCCCGGGGAGAGCGGCATTCCCGAATTATATTGTACTTCTTCAGCCGTTCTAAATGCTTCTGGATCCCTTCCGGGGGCTTCTCTGGGTAGATCATATTGCCTTACAAGAAATGGGCATAGCATTTGGCTTTAATTCTACCACTATGGGGGCCACGAACGGGTAAACCCAGGTGGGTTGTCTTCAGCCCACACGCCTGGGGGGCCAAATATAGTGGGTTGCTCTTGACAAACCATGATCTGGTACCTTCGCCACCCCCCTCCATTGGATAAATTTACTAGAATTCTTTGGTCCTCTAAAATTTATTTCCATCGTCCCATCTTCTTCAATAGAAATTTGAGCTCTCAATTTAGCCAACAAATCTCGACCCAATAAGGGCACAGGGCAACTTGGGAAATACAAAAACTGGTGAGTGACTTGATGTCTTCCTAGATCCACAATCCTTTTTTCTAAAGAGGGTGTTTTTCCAATTTCCCCGTGGCCCCCACAATTCTTATGGCTTTCTCAGTTTTTGGGGGTAAATTTAGAATTTAATACTGAACGGGTGGCTCCCCTACTACCATCATGGGGATGGCTCGGTCCCCTATTTGTGCTGTTACCATAGGCTCCCCGGGGCCGAGAGCAAGGGGGCCCGGCTCTGTCCTAATCGTAAAGTTCCATTTCAGCTAGTCCAAAAGAAGTCCTCGAACCCTTTCCTCCCCCTCATATCTTCCATCCACTACTCTTCCTCTTCCTCTTCCTCATTTGCTCCTCTTCCTCGATCCATTCCTCTTCCCCTGTTCCCCATCCCTCTCTGTCTGGGACATTCATTCTTCCAATGCCCAACCTGTCGGCAGGGGGACACTCATTGCGTCTCAATGGAGGTCCATTTCCCTTTTTCCAATTTGCCCCCCTTCCTTTGTCGCCAAAGCTGCAGCCAATAATTCCACTTTCTTATGCATCCGCCTGCCTTTTCCCCCGTTTCTCCTCTTGGTCTCATTCACATATACTCTCTGGAAATTTTCCCAAAAATTGGTTTTAAACAACCTGAAAATCCCGCTTGTTTTGGAGTTTTTTTTATATCTGGAAAACTTTGGGCACGAAGGCCAAATTCACCATCTGTTGGTTGCCTGGGTCTTCTGGGTTCACAGGAGTATACTGCCTATAAGCATCAAGTAATCTTTCCAAATATGTTCCTGGGGTTCAGTGGGTCCCTAAAGTTTTCCTATACTTTGGAATTTAAACAGGCCTCTTATTTTCTCTCATAGCTTCCACAGTAGAGTTGATAATCAGTGAGCATAGTCAACTGTGCTGGGGGGTTTGGGGTTACCCTGGGTCCGCCAGGGACCCACCTCTCATCCACTGCTCAGGGCTCGCCTCCCAGGAGGTGCCCTGTCTCTGGCTATCCGTTCTGCATGCTAAATTTATTCTCCTCCGCTCTTCAGTAGTGAACAAAGTCAGGAGAATCTGCAACTTGCCAATTGGGGATATGTGGGGCCATAATACGGGGAACAAAGTTCAATTACTTCTTGTGGCTTATCTGTGTAAGTACAAATGGGTCTTCCAATTAAGGAGGTCAGACGTGGTGAAGGGGGTATATTGGTAACTGGACTTTTCCGATAACCACCCTCTTGGGTGGGATCTGGGACCAATTGACTGATTTGTCGCAATGGTCTCACATCTCCAGTTTCCCCATCCAATATCCACTTTTCTACTTCCTTCTGGGGTTTTGTCTGTTTACTCTTGACCTGCTTACTCTTGGATTTTTCTTTTGGTCCAGTCGTTCGGGTTTGGGTCTGAGTGTCATTTTTTCTGGACAGCCAAACTGGAACCTGGCAACCCCTCTGTCATTTCCCTTTATGGGTAACTGGGGCCAAACCGCCAGTCCCCCAGCCACTCCCTCTTGTTGTGAGGCTGTCTGAGGTACTGGCGGCAGTGGAGCAGGCGGTGGTACTTCCAAAGCCAGTGGTGGCGGGGCTGGCTGCATCACCACATACGGTGGAGGGGGGCAGTGGGCTCTTCTGGAGCTGAATCAGGCAAAACTGGGGTTTTTCCCAAACTTTCGTCTGGCCCCGTCCTGCCTCAGCACCATGGCCTTACAAAATTTTTTCCTGACACTTCTGCAACCAAGAGGGGTTCTCTGTAACCACTGTGTCCCATGAATCTATGTATGGATACTGATCAGGATGGCCAGGCTACCCACCACTACTGAATACACTGCCTTGATTCGAGCGGGTTCTAAGCTCCCTTCCGGAGGCCACCCCACCTTGAAAGAAGGCCACTCCACTTCACATAAAATTGACGCCCCGGTGTCATCGGGGTTCCCCCTAGTCCCCATGAATCCTTTCTTGAAATTCTTTAACATACAACCTAAAGGGGTTTGCCGGCTTTGCCCCCCACCCATTTCCTCCCAACGTGGACAAGACACACTAGGAGAAAGGGATTTGGCGCGTGAGTAAGGGGTCTCACGCGCCAACACGAAGGGGGATAGACACCACTCTCTCTGTGCCGACCCACGCACCCGGACTCTCAACGGTATGCAATGGCAACTGCGACACCTTGCGCCCCTCCTTTCACACCACATTCACGCCAACAAACTACCTCCCACCTCTTTTTCCACCTCCAAAAAGCCTCGCGGTTTCACCCACAACAGTGGGGTACTAAGGCAAGACTTAAGGGGTTGATCAGGCCCCTCTTCTCCCTGAAGTTGCAGGGAGGGCACTCACCAACAGTCGTGGGAGGGTTCTGCTTTCTGCTCCGTCTTCGGGTCCCTGGGCTGGAACACCACCGCCAGAGCCGCCGCCTCACTCCGAGTCAATCCTTCTGACAAAAGTAAGTCAGGGGCGCCCTGGGTCGCGTCGGAAAGAGGCGACGGCCCCGACGCCCTGGCGTCCGCCAAAGTGGGCAAAACGCCCTCAATATCCCGGACGAGCCCCCAAATTGAAGTAGCTCGCCAAGAATTGAGACCACCAGATTAGAAAGCAAAAATAAAAGTTTATTTTACTGCAGGGATCTCAGTGGAATGATTTCCAAAGCCTGAGAGCCCCGATCCAGGTATTAGCTCTCTTTTTATACCCTCTTGTAAACAGGTTACAGGAAATGATTACATATGACCATATATGAAGTGTTTACAGGTCAGGCAGACCTGGGTTACATCTTTCAAAAATGATGTATTTTGGTACCAAGGGAGTATTTCTCCAACATCAAAACTCCCTAGGTTCCCGGCACTGCTAAGCACATACCTAAGCCTCTTGATAAGATAAAGGGCGCATCTGCTCACCTTATTTTTCTATATTTTTCTACCTTAGCATTAGCTTCTTCAACTTAACCCTTTCAAAACAACATGGCTATACCCTTGGAAATTTCTGCTCATATTGCTATTTACATAGGTTCCTTAACTCAGCTCTCCCTAGCGCTTAACTGAGGCCATTTCCGCACTACACTGTTATAGTGCTATTATTCCAGTTTCAACACCCTATGGAATCCTGGGCTTTGCAGTTTAGGGAGGGGTATTTAGAATTCTCAGCCAGAAAGCTCTTTGGCCTCAATAAACTACACACTCAGAATTCCACAGGACGTTGAGAGTGGAATAATAGTACTATAACAAAGTAGTGCAGAAATGGGCTGAGTTTAAAGTCTTGCGCTTCATGCACTTCTTATAGTGCGATGTAGAGATTAGCAAACAGAAAACTACAGAATGCATTTCTGTCTCTAAGCCATTCTGCAC
This sequence comes from Iguana delicatissima, assembly GCA_948472985.1. NCBI lineage: Eukaryota > Metazoa > Chordata > Lepidosauria > Squamata > Iguanidae > Iguana > Iguana delicatissima. Next base: position 750,162 of record CAOKZL010000318.1, on the reverse strand, counting down.
GCAGCAGCCACATTGGAGGGGTCCCATAGGAATCTGTGGGGGTGGCTAATTTGCAATGCTTTTTTTACAAGAGACCAGGATTCCAATAAGCATTTCATTGCGCAGAAAAGCTTACCTTACCCTTCTAAAGCCACACTTCCAAGGACCATACTTGGGCATCTTTGTACCCAAATCTACTCTTCTATCATCATTATACTGTGCCAACTGTCAATTACACAAGGAGCGCATATATGATGACACATGGCTAGGTCTTGTGTACACCTGAGCTGTTCTCTTTGGTTAATTCTAACGGTGCCTGGGAGTTGTAGTTCTCAGAGAGTGATTGAAGAAATGTGTTTAAGCCAAATATTGTATTGAAGAATCTAATTATAGGCAACTTGGCAGGCAGTGGGGGGGGGCAAGAGGACCCTAATTAATTCCAAGGCTCCATGTCGTTAATGCGCTGGGAAGGGGCTCATAAGGGTCTCTGTCTTATTCATTTCTGCATCACTGACATTCCCTATTGCAGAGGCAGTTTCTAGCAAATCATTAACATCCATGTATTGCCCCCAATTGTGGCATTTTTAGTGTTCCCTTACTAGTGTTTTTTCAGCATGAGGTTAGTGATCATTCTTTAACATTCATCTCTCACTCAGTCTAGAGATTCCCAAGCGTGGTGTTTATGTCTTGTGATACACATTTCAGGAACACTAAAGTGCCATGGAGGACAGGCCTTATTTTGAAAAGTTGAGCTCAGATTTGCAAGATAACAAGCTTCACTATTAAAACATCTCCAAGACAGAATGGTGTATTGGTTTGTGTGTTAGGCTAGAACTCCAGAGGACAGGGTTCCAATCCCACCTGAGCCATGAAAACTCACTTGGTTAACCTGGGCAAGTGATGCTCTTTCAGCCTTAGAGGCCATGGCAAACCTCTGAACAAATCTTGCCAGGATGATCCTTTGGCAGTGATGCTGTAAGTTGGAGTCAATGTGAAGGCACACAAGAAGAAGAATGGAAACTTGTAAAATTCCATAGGTGAAAGAGGGATGACTGCCAGTTGTTCTATATCAGAGGTGGTCTGGGAGCGATTCTCCAGGCTGGGCACATGCTTCAGGTCCACACACCAAGGACATAGCCTCTGCCCTTCTCAACCTTAAATATATTTTAATTTCAGTTAATATCATTAGAAACTATATACTAATAGTCTGCACACTAGTCTTACATGTAGCTAAAATGGCATCATCCACAAGAGAAAAATTTTAACAGGCTTGGGATGTTTTAGGAGAAAAGAATTTGCACTAGCCCAGTAAGGACTGAATATGCTCAGTTCCTATGGAATGCTTATTGTTGGAGGGGTGAGGAAGGAGAACCAGAATGTAGGAATAATGAAATGGAGCATCCCAAAATAAGGCACCCTGGCTGTCTAGAACAGAGAAGAGCACTCCACACTGCAACGTATTGCTGCAGGTATGTAAGTACATTTAGCTCCAGATTTAATCATCCTTGCACTAGATTAACTGAAATGTTATTCTAGTTAGTTACAATTTAATTGACTAGTCTGTTCTAAGTACAATTATTTCTGCATCTAATCCATGCATGCATGCATACTATGTCCAGCACCCTGTTAGTGTCATATATAGGTTAAGTAGTCCTATGCATATGGAGTAGTTTTTTGGACAATGTACAATTCTTATATCCAGCTGACAGTGGCTTAAGCAGATAGGAGCACTGGGCATGCAATAATGCATTAAGATACACAAGGAAGTGCATGAATATGAATTGTCTTTGTATATTTCACATTGTAATTGCACAATGGATTTTCAGCCATTCACACTGACCACTGATCCATATACATTACCTTATGTTGGTATTTAGCAAAAGAAAAAGAAAAAAACAAAACAAAAAAACAACAAAAATACATGCATGTCAATGCTTTGTTATCTGATGACTTGTTCTTTTGGCACTTCTAAATTAAGGACAAATTCCGTTAATTTGATGGAGGTCTGTTTTTTCATCAGTTCTTTTTGCCTATGGAGGTTCATCTGGGACTGCTCACATGTGTGCGCTTGCAAAGTTTGCAGAGAGGGGAGAAAAGGTTCCAAACCAGCTAAGAGACTTTGCAAGCAGCGTGTGCATGGTTGGTCCCAAGTGAGCCTCTGTAAGTCCTTCATGCTCCCTACAGTACAGTACATCATTTCCACTTTTCAACCAATTCTGTTTTCTGACAGTGCTCCAATCCCTAACCTATTAGATGAGTGGGGAAAGCTCGTACTGTATGGGGATTGTGTTACATGAATTTGCCAGCAGATACTCATGTTACTCTGAAGCAATGTAGGATCTTGGTCAATATGTGCATGCATGGATCACTTTTGAGTTTAAGAGTGAAGTACAATTATAACTTTAATCAAGATGAGAACTATGCTTCAGGTTTGAAAAGTTTGTGAGATGCTTGTAGCCTTAAAGCTAGAAGTAGGTTGTTGTATCTTGTGAAGTGTGACTAGAAGGGAAAAAAACTCTATTTTTAATCTCTGGAGAACTTTACACCTAACAAGATTTATGAGGGGTAATAAGCAAGCAAAAGCCAATAATCAATTTTATTTTTCATAATATTTTATTTTCACCATTTGGCTTCTTACCCAAGTGCTTCTGTAGTAAAACAATAACAATAATAATAATTAATAATAATAACAACAGCCAGACCAAAAATAAACTGAGCTTCCCTGGAACGACACAACACATCTTACATTCCACCTCGCGGAAGCTTATTGAGCTATATGTGTAGGCAAGCAGTCCCTCATTCCATCAATAGAAAATTTGCTGTACAATGGTCCACTATGATACAAGGCTCTTTCCTTAAAAAATAAATGTACAATTCAAGAATGTCTTGTTAAAAATATATATATACATATTCATATACACATCCTCGCATTAGGACCTGAAACACTCTCTCTCCAGGAGAGAGAAAAAAAATATAGACAAAAGCGAGAGACCCTGAAACAAAAAGTCCCTGAACAGAAAGCCCATAAAGGCAAACCCACCCCTTCACACACACACAAATAAAAACAATCCTCTTTCAAAGAGAAAGGAGGTCAGCAAAACACAAAATAAGTTTTTAAAATGCCAGAGAATTGTTTCCAGTATCTCATTCTTTGATATTAAAAATCTGATCATATATTAAAGCTGTTAGAAACATGACTGGGAAAACATTTCTAGTAAGAAAAGTGTTTCCCCTCTGACCTGAACATCCTGTGTGGAAGTGGGCTATTGTTATTCAGTAGTAGGGAAATGCACTCTGGACATGCTCAGAGGCACTCAATATTATTTCACATTTTCAGGATTGAGCCATGGCACTGAAAACAGATTGCCCCTGCTGGGCCTGAGCCCTGATGCATGATGCAGGAGTTCTTATGTTTCATTATATTGGCATCCATAATCCCTTTAAAGTGCTCCCAGATGCAGCACTATAGCTCCCATAAACTCCATAGCTGGCTGCGAGATTATGGGCATTGTAGTCTTACACATCTGCTGGGCACCAAGTTGGGAAAGGCTGCCATAGTACTTGTTAGATCTCTCTGATTATATAAAAACATAGATTTCCTATTAGTGCTGCGTGGGAAGGACTGGTAAGATATGTTTGGCACTCTGTCCTTCAAAAAGTTGTTTAAAACTTATTGGAGGTGACACTGGAAGGTCCACAAAATCGTATCATTTTATTTCAATGTAATTAATCTAGAATAAATCATATCTCTGATTCTGATCTCACTATTGCCAGCATGGATTAAATTCAGTGCTTCTGTAAGAGTGTTCTCAGTTGCAGAAGGGGTTTAAGACCCTCTTTGTTCACTTTAAATCAAATGTTTCTTTGTACAATTGGAAGGGTAGACTGAAGGACAGTAAAAGAGCATCCTGCTTCCAACATGGATATTCAGTCCAAGCCTATGTGAATCCTGCCCAATTGTATATTATCTTTCCTTCCACCGTTGCAACAGCTCCCCAAAATTATCCCTTATACAGCAGTCAGGCTTTTAAAAAGTTTCTGTTGGTAACATTATCAACTTAAAAAAAAAAAGTTAACTTGCACAAGAAGTTAAGGATGCCACAGGTCACATGGGGCAGCTTCCAACCTCTGCTTTAAAGGCACTTTGGAGGAATAAGAACAGAAAATGTTTTATCACTGTATAACTATTAGAACTGTTTGATAGCAAGGTATAATCAAATGCATCTGTAGTTCTTTTGAATGCTCCCAGGATACTATGGAGAAAAAAAACTTCACCATCCTAGCCTGGTCCTAGAATATGGCAGACTTCCTGCTCTCTCCCTCCATGGCTCTTCAAAGGTACAAGAGTGGCATTTATTCAAAGATCAGTCCAGTAGAAAGGAGATTTAGCTTCTTCTCTCCGCCCCTTCCAAAGCATTTACAAGAATAATGTATCCAACACCTATGGCTATATAAGACATCCAGATAGGAGCCAGAACCAGAACTGACATTAATCTAAACTCATATAAATACAGTTCATACCATTTCAACTGTCATGGATTTCCATAACAAACTCTCTTGCTTGGGAGTTTTTGCTTGGCGAATGTTGAGTATTCTTTATCCCTCATTATGAAAGAGTAGTTCTCTGGAGAGATAAAATAGTTTTGAGGCTGAAGTCTACAGTCTAGAAATGTTCCAATAAGGAACTTCAGCAGACATATAATTTTGACGTCCATTTTAAATTTAAATTTTCAGGTTGTGAAAATCCACATAAGGAAGTTTACTGAGTACTATCCTATCAATTTACACAAGTCAAAACAGGATTTTAATATAAAAGGCAAACACATTTCCTTATCTCGGTTACCTGAATTAGAATTATTATTCAGTCTGTGACTGTACCCTGAGAAGACACTATTAAGAGTCTCCCAGTAATCTTTCATAATATATATATTTTTAAAGTTTCCACTCCCAGCCTAAGACGGAAATATAAATCTTCACTAACACTGTAAAAACAAGAGCAGGACTAAAAGGCAGAAAATTAATGTTTCTTGACACTTCTGCACATGGCGTCTCTTGTGGCTGAACTGTTTTCAGTTCATTGGAAGCTTATTTTTCTGACTCAAACATCTGTGATTTTCAAGGACATGGGCCAAGATCCTTGTTGTTGTGTGCCTTCAAGTCACTTCAGACTTACGGCGACTCTAAGGCAAACCTATCATGGAGTTTTCTGGGGCTGAGAGTGTGTGATGTACCCAAGGTCACCCAGTGGGTTTTCATGGCTGAGCAGAGAATCAAACCCTTGTCTCCAGGGTCACAGTACAACTCTCAAACCACTACCGCCACACTGGCTCCTACAGGTGCACATAGCTCCACACACACGGCTCTGTGTCCTTCCACTTGTCAAGCCCTGGGAGTGGCCACTGCTGCTGTTGCTTACTGGTGGGGAAGGGGAGGGGTGATTAGGATTAGAGAGAAGCAACTGATGGCGGGGTGGGGGGAAGATAAGGGTTCACTCTCAAACGGAGCATACTGCCTTATCCTTCTTCCAGGAGCAAACAGCGGCTAGATCTTCATAGTTTGAAGTGCCTCCCACTCCCCACTGGTAAGAAGGAGCAGCAGTAACCTTTTCGAGGGCTTGACATTTGCCAAACACGGGAGGTTTGGCAATAAAACAGCCTTCTGTGCCCTCACCCGTAAAAGAAAAAAAGGACTTGCACACACATAAGTGACTAACAGGATGCCAGCCATGTTCTGGTATGGTCATGGCAAGGAGGAAAGTTGTCTGAACAGACAATTGTCTGGAACAAGCTGCCCTACAAGCAAGCCAAGAAATCCAGTTTTGGCTTGACCACCTCCACAAACTATTGCTCTGCATCTTCCAGCTATATTCCTTTCAGTCTTAGCTACTCTGTAAAAGGCAAGTCACAAGCAGTTCTACCATGAAACAAGGTGAGGAGGCGGCCTTAGGTTTGAATGCCATGAAATGTGGCAGAGTGATTAGTGGGCTGCAATCCATGGGAAAGTTCTTCAGCACAAGCCCCACCCAGATGTATTGTGGTGCAGCTTTCATTCACTTTCATGAGGGTTGTACAAAAGATAGGACTAGTTCTCTCATTACGCGAAGGCTACGGATTTAGGGCACAATGAAGATGGCAGCTATGGGACTGGGGAAGATGCTTTTTTGATTTTCCCTCTGTGGTATCAAAATGCCTTGTGCCAGCCTTGGCAACAGAATTTCCCAGCAAATTGTGCTGCACCATGTTAATTAATAGGAAGGCAAGGTGCCATTTCCATTTTGTGCCTTAGACACCAAAATGTTTTGGCCCATCCCTGACCAAGGCTGAGCATCCCTGCCGTATGATGACTCCATGATGTCCTCTCCAACCTGGGCAAACTCTAGGAGGAACCCCTGTACATCCAAAAAGTGCTTGAGTATCACACGGAGTAAACATTCTTTGCTGGCAACGCCCATCTATGGGCTGTGGCCTCATTGGCTGTTTGACTCCAGCTTGTGTGAGAGCTCAAAGAGCAGGTTTTGATTGTCAATAACTTGAAACTGCCGGACATAAGCTTTAGTCTGCAACTGCTGGGGAGATGACTCCATTTCCAGGCCTATAGAAAGAAAGAGAAGGGTGTACATCAGAAAGAGACATAAAAACGTGCTGTGACTACACACATACACACCACATTTCCTTCTTAGAGAACAGGCAACACAATTCCAAAACTTCATTAAATATCTCTATTTTGAGTAGAGTCTTTAAAGCAGTGGTTCTCAACCTGTGGGTCCCCAGATGTTTGTGGACTTCAGCTCCCAGAAGCCCCAGCCACTACGGTCAATGCTCAGGGCTTCTGGGAACTGAAGTCTAAAAACATCTGGGGACCCACAGGTTAGAACCACTGTTTTAAAGCAAGGAGTGGTGAACATGTGACCCTCCAGATGTCTTTCAACTGCTACTCCCACCATCTTTCAACACTGGTCATTTTGATGGGGATGATGGGAATTAGAGTCCAAGAAATCTGGAGGATCATTTCCCCAATGCTACTTGAAAGAGCCTGTGAGTAAAGAGCCTAACAGACAGGTGCTGAACTGTTTCATACTGACCTCAGAGGACTGAATATTGGAATGTGTTACCGATCTAAAACAGCCCTCCACATACACAGTCTTTGTGTCAAGAGGGGAAAAAAATAGGCTGTATCCTATCCTTCAACATTCTAGTTTTTGTAAATATAGTGAGAATTAGATAGAGATGGGGTAGAGGAGTTACAATGATTACCCAGCTTGCAGCATTAAAAGATGCCTCCCAACAATAGATGCCACAAGTGGAGACACTTATTTTTCTTTTTGAAGCTCAGATCTTTGGGGTTTGGGTCCAAGGCATTTTGCTACCTGAGGCAGGGCAGCAAATCGTGCCTCATCTCTCAGATACACTGTACTCAAAACCATTCAAACTATTTTGACACCCAAGGCAGAAAATCTCAAAGGCATCTTTTCTCATCCTTTGCAGTAAAAATACAATAATAACTTGGGCTGGAATTCACAATCACAATTATAAATATGTAACCCAGCATTATGCATCTGAAACTGATTCATACTCATGAGCCCTATGTATTCCATAATATAAGGAATATTCACAGGGCAGCAGCCCCTGCGAGCAACAGAGAATCTGTTCTCCTGTTAACTGGGGTGCAGCAGACTGACGTTTCCACCCCCTTCTACTGTCACAGCCAGAAGCAGGATTCCTGTCACAGTTCCTCCTTGCACTGGAGATTGCTGGTGGGAGTGGAGCAGAAATGTCAGTCTGCTGCATTCTGATCCACCGGAGAACAGATCACAGTAATTCACAGCAGTTGCTGCCCTGTAAATCAGGACTGGGGTGGTGCTGGCCCAGCAGGTGTTACTCAGGGCTTTATCACAAAAGGTAGGTAAATCACAATTGCAGCAAGATAATAGTGGCTGCGACTTCTCATATTACTTTATTCCTCTTCTGTTGTCCTCCCAGTGGGAGACCATTTGGAGAGTGTTTCTTTTACTAAGGAGGTCATTAACAGATTAATCATGTCATGTGGTAAGTCCCAGCCAAAGACGCTATTATCCTGCTGTAACTGAGATTTACCTGACTTGTGTGATAAATCCCTACGTTAAGTATACTTAACTAAGTAGTTCACCTAGAATCTTGGTCATGATAAATAACTAACAACTTGCTGTCTTTTTATAACACTCCAGCCTCCTGCCTGACAGGGCCACCTCATTCTAAATAATGCAAGATAGGGTCATTGCTGATCCAGTTGGCCAGGCAAGCTCAGAATTGTGCCTGTTCTGTACATCCATAACTGCACTGCTCAAGTATGGAAAACTATGTTAGGTGCATAACCTTGAGAAAACCTGCATTCATTTTTAAAGAAATTGTTGGGAAGATGGACTTCAAAAAGATGCAAGTTTCAATGCTTGATGAAATTTCCTCACACCTCCACCAGTTCCTGGTATCTCCTCTTTACTGTCATTTGTCTACTGTGTATTAATGCAGATTGCAAGCTTTCTTCTATATTCCTCATACAATCCAGGACACAGTGGGTACTGTGGGTTCTGAGTACACATCAAAAAATAGTTGTGGTAGCAGTTACTGCATTTGTTTCCGTTTGCAGTCTGATTTGGGGCATTAATACTCACAGAGGGGACGGCTCCGGCACTTCCTGATTGTCCGAACTTTCTCTGCTACTGAGTGCTACAAGAGAGAGGGGGGATGGGGTGGGCAGAGAGTTTCATTATTACATATGCCAGACCTTAGAATCTCTAGACTGAGAAATGGAAACCTTAGTGCTATTGTAACAAACAACTATAACAGAACCTTTACATTATTTCATCAAGATCCACCATCTGGTTAGTATCATCAGAAAAAAAGACGCTAGGCTTCACAGGCACAGAAATATCTATCACTGAAACTACACAAGAGAAAAATTGACATAGTCCTATAGTGGAAAAAAAAACATATAATGTAGCATGCAATAGCAAAACTAGTTTAATAAGATTTTCAACTTTCAGCTGTTAAAAAAAAGAAGTGCCTAATTCTTATGCTTGCAAAGCTTTGTTTGAAAGTGTAATGTCTACTGAAACCTCCAAAGCTAGAGGGGACACTGAGTAAAATTTCTAGGTGTTGAGGGTAGGGAAGGGGGCCTGCATAGTTCTGTTCCAATTCCAACCAGTAACAAAGGCAAAATGAATGATGCACAATATTTTTAATGCTGAAAAGATTATCCAATTTTTTTAAAAGTGCAAATTTGCAGAATTTATTCAAATCACAGAAGTCAACTTTTTAAATATATCTTTTTCACAGAGTATACACAATCCAATCTAAAGGCTTCTCCTAAGTAGGGAGAGGTAAGAGTGTACATTTTAATCTCATCGACAACAAGCTTAAAAAAAACAAGTATCTGCTTCCCTCTTCTTTATTAGTGACCTTGTACCTTCAGGCTAAGATATAACAAGGACCTGAATACATGAAAGAAATCATATTTTGATTAATACTTAAATGCTTCAGAATAATACTACGTTAGCTATGCTATTTTTTCCTTTACAAATGTTATGCTAGGTGTCACCAACTGGAGGCTGCCCTGCAGAAGGAAGAGAGATGGAAGAGAGATGGAAGAAGAGGCTAGAGAAATCGGGGTCTACCATCCTCTGTTCTCTCCTCAAAGTGTTACTGACCAGAAAGACTACTAGCCCTCTGCACAAGTCTTCTTTTTTTCAGCCCTGGAGCGTTCTTCTCAGTGGGATACTCATTTTTGCTTTCTAGCTTTGAACCACTAGAGGGAACCCTACACCTCCTTATTTAAATAATTCAGAGAAACTATTTGGTTGGAAACTGCAGAGAAATCTCTATGAAGAAATTACAGGCCATTATCTCTGCAATACAGCGTTCTCTATACTGCCAGATTCTGAAAAGTGAATTTAAGAAGCCTGGCTCTCACTGTTAAGTGCTCTGACCGAAAAAGAGGAGGAGGAGGTGAACAGATTTGTCACTCTGCCACAAAATCAATCAATCAATCAATCAATCAATCAATCAATCAATCAGCAAGCAAGCAAGCAAGAAAGTTAGTTTTATTAATTGATTAAAGTGGTACTATCTGCACCAATGATAAATACCCATAGAAATAAGGTTGTTTAGATGAAAAATGCATGTTTCCTAGCAGGCATCATTTTGGAATACCTCTCTTAGGGAGGGTGTGCAGTTTTTTGCAAGTACATCCCTGCTGTCTAATAATACCATTACACCCTCATTTAGCAGAAATCCTATCCTACCAGGATACTATGGAAAGCACCAAAAAGCAGATTCAAAGAGAACGGAGACAAAATTTCACATTTTGCACCACAAGCACTTTTGTATCGATATGCTTGTTTAACATGCGTTATACTAATTATTACAGCACTGGGATTTTTGTTAGATGACACAAATGTTCAATGTATGAATAATTTTGTATTTCACACGCAGAGCAGATTTAGATGAGGTAGGTTGTGAAGAAAATTAAGGCTTTAACTGACAGTGATGTGGCTTCATTTTTCTTCTCCCCAGGGGCCAGAAAAATCTGGGACAACTCCACTGCAAATCTCCCTCTCCCTCTCCCTCTCCCTCTCCCTCTCTCACTCCCTCTCTCTCTCTCTCTCACACACACACACACACACACCCCTCCCTCCCCCTCTCTCTCTCTCTCTGGACAAGGAGAGTTGGAAGAGCTTCTGTGAAGCCGTTGCCATGGCAACCCTACTGTCCCACTGGGCTAAAAATGATACACAGGGCCAACTGCTAGTTAATCCCCTGAGGGCAGGGGGAGGATGGGGGGTCATGGAGACAGTGTTGGGAGATGCAGAAAGACCACCTGAATGCTCATGCCCACCCTCAGAAAGTCATCCCGCATTTGCCTGGTGGGGCTTGATGTAAAAGCTTACCATGGCAGCTATTCCCCCACGTACACAGAAAGGGAGAAAAATCATGTTGATGATTCTTTGCATCTCAAGGTCCATATACATTTTTGAGCAGGCAAAAGGAAAATGGGCTAAGTGTGGGGGCGGGGACTGCTTCAGTCTCCTGGACCAGTTTCTACTTAGGACACAGAGGTAGGAGATGAGGCAATATAATATTGTGAAACAATACAATTGTATGGTGTCTTATTCTCTATCCCTGCAGCGGATTTGTGTGTGATTTTCTTTGGGGGCAGTTTCTTCCCACAGTGCTACAGTTTCAGCTGACGCCCCCAACCCCTGCATAGCTCCTATCAAGTTTTTAAGAAACAATTCTGGTCATTTCTCTCCCTCCTAGTGTTCTTAGGTCTCAGGGCCTGGACCCTTTTCTCTGGCCATCAGGGAAGCAAGTGAAGAATCTCAGGGTGAGAGTGCTGTTTCGTGCTAGTGTTAGTGCTTGTGTGTGTGTGCGTGTGTGTGTGTGTGTCCTCTATTTGCTGTACTTGGTCCTTTTGATTTGAATGGCATGCTATCAGGAAATTTGATTGATACTTAAGGTATCACACTTAATGACATCACCAGGGGCTGCTCCCTGTGACACTGACCCTAAATCTCACGTTTTGGCTTTGAAATTGCAGGACCCAGTCTAGTCCTGACCTGGCAACCCGACTACCATAATGTTGACAGACTCAGCCCTTTCACTTCGCCACTTCTGCATGATGGGGCTGTGCCACTTCTGGGACAGGATGGCAATGGTTGGCAGGTCATGCTTCCACATGATGTCATCGCTGGCCCGCTGCTATCCCGTCCCCAAGCGTCGTGCTTGCACAGTTTTCACAAAATGGAAAAAATCCATTTTGCACCTGCAGTCGCACCGGGCTCCAGTCGCTTCTGGCTGTGCAGAAGCCATGGAAGCGCAATCGCGACACTTCCTTCCATAGTGCAGCAATGGAAAGTGCCTAGCTGCACGGTGGAAGGAAGAGGTGGCGCCACTGCTCTCCTTTCCACCTGGAGCGAGCAGGTGCAGAGGGGAGCATTGCTGATGCATTCCCTTCCAGACCTGAGATTGCAGCGTGACAACATGGAAGAGCATCTTTATGTGGAAATGGCCTTAGACAGAGTAGGGAGGCTGCATTTCAGACAGCAGAGGGTGGGAGTGAGAAGAAATAGTGAGCTGATGGAGACCACAGCCACCACTCAGCCTACCCTGCACCCCTAAGCCAAAATCTTTCCTTCAGATATGGCTGATAGATTTTACTTCAGTATTAGCAATAGTACAGTCTATCAGCTGAAGGAGAGAGCATGCCATTTTGTCTGCTAACTTGGGCAGCAAATGTATCAGGCCAGCCCTGCGTGTCTTTTTGGTCTTCAGATGCTGCAGAGAACAAGAGTGCAGCGCTGACCTCTTTAATCAGCAGACTATAGAGCCACTGGACTACCCAGGCCTGCCCTAAATACTAGGAGCCTGGCCTTCTGCCTCTTTTCTGACCATGAGACAAACGACTTCCACATGCTGCCCTTCAGGCTCCAGCTTAAGCTATTGTTCTCAGTAATCTGGATCTGGAGGACACACCACAAGACCAGACTCCCAATTTCCAACTTTCTCTATTTACAAGGGGAAAGCCCTGTTGTCAGGAAGGAGAGGAGACCAACCTATTGCTGGTATAACTGGTGCCAAATTCTCTTATTTTGGCTTGGAAAAGGAAATTTCAGGGAGGCTTTTTCAAAGATGCTGGACTGTAAATTAGTACTAATCCTCCTCCTTCTGGTTTCGAGCCAGTATCTCTCAGAAGATATTGGTGAGGGGCAAGATATGTGGGGGTTTTTTCCTTCTCTCCTCCTGCACCAAGATCATTCTTCAGAATTTTTTCCTAATATTCTCCATCATTTTCATGTGGTTGCTGCCACTCTCACCTGCCACCTGACCCAGCCACACATGTACAATGCCCCAGAATGAAACAAGGTCCAGGCATTGTAGAGGTTGCAAATTGACGGCCAGGTACAATTTCTGCAATTGTCCCTTCATAAAAGCAGCAAAACAGCAACTACTTTAAGAAAGGAAAGAAAAGGTGTGTTGTTGGCACAGGTAATGGTAAGCCATGTCCTCAAGAAACTGTGGGATTATTTCCTTTTGTCCTGGAGAAATCTGGTGAAATGGTCCACATACTTTTGTTGTTAACTGCCATCAAGTCAGCTCCAATTTATGGTGGCCCTATAAATGGGAGATCTCCCAGACATCTTGTTACCAACAGCCATGCTCAACTCTTACAAACTCAAAGCCATAGCTTCCATGACTGAGTTTATCTACCTGTCATGTATTCTTCCTCTTTTCCTACTACCTTCCCCCTTAGCAAGCATTATTGTTTTTTCTAATGTTTTACATCATCTCTTAAGTACTACAGTCTCAGTTTAGTTATTTTGGCTTCTAAGGGAAGTTCAGTTTTGGTTTGCTCTCAGAACCACATGATCTTGTTTGTTGTATGCTGTTTCTGACTTATGGCAATCCTAAGGTGAACCTATCACAAGGTTTTCTGGAGCTGAGAGTATGTGTGACATGCCTAAGGACACTCAGTGTTCCATGGCCACGTGGGGAACTGAACCCTGGTCTCCACACTCCAAGTGGGGAACTGAACCCTGGTTCAACATTCAAACCACTATACCACACTGGGTCTCCAGAACCATATACCACGCCTTTAATTTCTCTCCCAGCTATAGGGTAGACAGTTTCAAGAATTCATTTACATAGCTCAATTCTTGGACTGTCAAGTAGGATGGGGCTGAGGGGAACAACTGTTTTTTCCCCTCTCTCAAACACATACAGGCAAATGAAAATGAATATTCAAAAAACTATTTTGTGCACAGCCTTCCTTTTCACAGGCTATATCTGGCGGTAAATTTTGACTGGTTAACAATATATTATAGTTGTGTGCCTTTAATCTTTACTGACATCTTTAATCAAAAAAAAACCAGCACTCTCTCTGCTTTTAAATGAGGGTCTGAGGCTCTCCACACAAATAAATACAACGTATGACAGCAGAAAAGACCATTTTCTAGCAGTATGTAATCATGGGTAGAGGAAGCAGGAAAATCAGACAAATTATCTTTGGTGTATAGAATGTGTACAACAGATTAGAGGCACTAACTGGTAACAGAATGATTTCATTGATCTGCATGAAGTCTTGTAGTCAGTCAAGTGGATCTTGTTCTGCTAGGTTACCTTTCCCAACTTGGCATTCTCCAAATGTTTGGCCCTATAATTCCCATCACCTCCTATTGGCATGGCAATGCTGACGGGGACGAATGGGAATTGTAAGCCAAGGCCAAAATCCAACTACGTATTTTGGTATTTATTGCCAGCACTATGAGGACACTCTCTCTCTCTCTCTCCCCCCCCCTCCCACAGAAGTTTCCTTGACAACAAAAACTTGTTCTGGAGGGTTTCCCAGCCCTTCAGAGCAGCTTTTTGGGATAAGGAGGAAAAGGAGATAACCTATTCTGGAGGAAGCAGTGGAATGCAATGGAAATACACCAATAGATCCTGGGGATTCTCATCGGAAGGATGAACAAAGGTGGCTGCTCAAGAACATGGACTCAAGAGTGTAATTTGAATAAGCTCTACTCTATAGTTCTTCAGGTGCTGAAGGGAAAAATTCTATGGTTCCTGGGTCACAAGATCCTAGAAGCTTCCCAAAAGGAGTCCTGTAGGTAAAACATATCCTCTCCATTGTGGCTACAAAAGAAATGTCTAGGCTGCTGGCGGGGGGGGGGGGGCACCAACAGGATCAGCTGGTTTTATTTTGTTTCTTTAACTTAAAAGTTTATTCAGTATATTTATTTAAAGCATTTGTCTACTGTGCCTTAATCCAACTGGGCAATTGAACTTGATGTAAACAGATTTTAAAAATTAAAATATTAAATACAAAAATTTACAAACAAATATAAACATCTCTTCAAAAGTTCTAAAACCAAAGACATTTAAGACAGATAGAGCACCCATTCCTAGTTTAAAAGGCTGAAGGCCGTGCAGAACAACACAGTTGAAACTCAGATGGAGTTAACCTGACTCTCCTTGGAAGGGAATTCCACAATGGGTGCTGCTACAGAGAAAGCCCTGTCATGTGTACCCACCCATGCAGCCCCTACTTCATCTTAGATCCAATGCAAAAACAAGCCCTTTGTTATGGAATCAGTTTTACTTCTTTACACTAATAGTTTTGCTGGTGATGGTGGGAAATACTCACCAACAAATATATCACCAACTGGAAACAGAGGTAGGTACAATACTATATAAAAACACCTTATTTGTACCATTTTAAAATGGCAGAATTATTCCACATCATGACGTGCATCATGGAGGCAAATGGATAACAATTAGACAGGTGGCTACTTTTTACCTTAAACTTCTTTGATTACTTTAAACTTCTTTATCTCCCAGTCTTAGCTAAATGGTGGAGCTGTGACCAGTACTGTAGGGCAATGCTTCTTAGCCTATCTCATGCACAGGTTAGACAATTATTTTTTCCCAGTGTTCCAGGAACTGACACCATATTTTTGCTGTACTAGCCACAATTGTTTCTTTCTTTCCTGGGAAATCTCCAGGGACCAGCATTTTGTTCCACAGACCACTACAGTAACACTGCTGTAGGGGAAATCTGCCCTTTGATCTTTCAGTACACCTGCTTGGTCCACCTTTGGGGTCAAATGCCACCTTTTTGCAACAGATGGTTTAGACATGTTCTTGCTTGTCCCCATCCCTAACTTTTGTAACCACTAACATGCAATACTTCTGAATCTGCCAGGTACTTTGAAATCCTACTTTCCTGACCACCCATTCACTTTCCACTGTGAGTGTCTTTAGAGTCCTCTGAATTCTGTAGAGTTATTGCTTCCATCATACAGACTGAGAAAGTAAGAATGTTATTTTTTCTATGAAGTACAGTACATGCTAGGATGGAGGGAGAAGGTTGAGACGGTGATGGTATGTTCTTACCAGCTTCTCTACATTGACCAGTCCGTCCACCAAGGTTTTGCTAGCTTCATGCAAAAACGTCAGATCTGAGAGAGTAAGAGGGGAGGAAAAAGAGGGGAAAGTGAGCCAAGAAAGAGGAAGACTGGAAGGAATGGCGGAGTTCTAATTTTTAGACCATGCAGATCTGTGAACCCTTTCCCCTCCTCCCAGTTGCTGAGGATAGACTGTGGTAATCAAATGATGGTATGAAAGAAGGAAATTTGAACATGCTCAGAGGCATCTATTATTACTGCTGATACTAGCCAAATATCAGTTTTTATGATGGGATTATATACATATATAAGATATATTGCACATACATATAAAACACATATTGCAAGGACCCTGGGGTGGGTTGATGAAGTGAGGACTGAGTCCAAGGGTATCAGGGCTCATTTTGTTTTCACCACAACAATGTCCTTGATTATAAACAGAATTAGAAATAGAATAAATAGAAAGCATTTTTGTATATGAGCAAAGTTAAGGGATGTGCTGAGAGGTGCATTTTGCATGTGGTCCATACATGTTCCCTAACTCTCGATCATTGGAAATCAAGCCTACATAGCCCCAGACCTTCATTTGCATATGTTTGTTTGATCTGTATTCCTGAGGATGATGGGAGGTGCAATCTAATCCACCTGGTTGGGGACGGCGCACTAAAGTGTAATGAAAAAGTGTGGATTAGCTTTTATTGATAGGTACTTCATTATTTCAGATTTCCCTAGTTCAAATTGAGCCCACACTGGTATAGCCAAGGCACACTTTTCCACAAATGCTGGTTCCAGAAGAGCAATGAGCCTGCCAAGGCAGTTGTCACTCACCTTTTAAGATGAGGGGCACAAAGGGGATTATGGGAGGTTTCATCCTAGAGAGAACTTCTCGGTAGCTTTTATGATTCCGGCAAGGGTCCTACAATATGCAAAGAAAAAAGAAGATACCATGGTTTCTGGCTTACAGAAAGACAAGAGAACTTACTATTCATGAAGGATGGTTGGGGCCATAATGCTGAAGAAATAATTCTGTTACTGGAGATTGCTGAAGATACAGATATATGAAGAGGCCAGATTTTAAAAATTTGTATTTCTAAAAGTCCATGATGAACGCCTGACAAAGCTCTGGTGTTCAAAGTTTTCCCTATCATCACATGGATATACACATAAAGTTTCTTCTAAACAAAAGGGCAGGAAGAGGGGAAAAAAGGAGGAAGTACTGTTATCTGGGATTTGGGACCTTCAAGATGAAAGCCCATCTTTCTGACTAGTTAATTATTCAGGGTGGCAGCAGTGGCAGTGGGAGGCCATGATGATAATGATGAGGACAACAACAACAAGTCAAAAACATGTCCATACAGTCTTGTCTGCAGAGGAATCTCTACATTTTGTAGAGGATTTGGGATAATATTCTGTGATAGCAATAGGCAACTACGAACAGAATTTTATACCAACAAGTCATATTAGGCCCCAAACTGGAAAAAAAAATGCTTGGGTGGAGGCTGCTCCATAAACAAACAGAAAGGACAGGAAGTCCACTTCTATTATACTATTTTGGGCTTTCAGAAGGGCTTGAGGGGTGCTGCACTGTATTTTTGAACAAAACCATTACCCCTGAAAGCTTCCAGGAGCAGAACAATCAACATTTTTGGCCTGTTTTTTTTCCAGCTGGGTAGATAGCAGGAGATATAGACCACAAAAAGGAAGGCCGTTTTGGAAAAGGAATGGGCTGCATTTTGCCCACCTCATTTTTTGAGGTTCGCAAAAGCCTTGCTTATTCCTCACTTGAACAAGGAGAAAATTAAAATATACACAACACTCTGCTTTCATGACTGCAAGGGAAGATCTGAAATTATGGGCCTGTCTAGCTGCCATATTTTCAAGGAGTTCCAGGATTCTCTTCCCTGGGATGCAATTTGGAAATCAAATTAGGAAGAAGACAAGCAGATTTCTCCCGGAAAAGAGCAACAGCAAGGTGGGATGTTTCACGTCCAAAGTTACCAACTCACCAAGCTGAAGGGCAAAATATCCATGCCTCATCCTGGTTGTTGTGGGACAGGGAGAGGGGTAACATTTGTTTACACTATTTTCTAATTTGTTCAAAAGTGCCACACACATATTATGTGATTACCATAATCCAGCAAGATGTTGGATATCTAAGAGGAGAAACTAAGGCCCTAAGAATTCTGAACTAAGAACTCTGAACATGAACTCTAGGTCACAAGTTGCATTCTAAAGTACCACTCAAAACTAGACTTTTTCAAGGAGACTTGTGAATTGCTTACCGTTAGGTTCTCAAATTTCCGGAACAAGTTCTTAAACTTCCCTGGAAGCTTCTGGAAAAAGAAGACCAAAAAAAAAAGTTTCACCAAAATGGCAAAAATGGGCTTAACAGCTAAATAAAGCTCAATTTGACTTATTCAGTATGGCCATTCCTACATGATTTATGTGGGTTATTCTGTGTGGACAGAGGGTTCCCAATTGCCATCTATGTAAAATGCAGATGTATATCTTTTAATTTTTCCAGGGGATAATTTGGGCTACTATTATAGTGCTATGATTCCATTTTAATAGTCCTGGCTACACCCTATGGAATTCTGGGGTTTGTGGTTTGGTGAGGCACAAGAATTCTCTGGCTGAGAGTTCAAAATGCTTCTCTCTAAACAGCAAATATCATGATACCATAGAATGTTGCTATGGCAGCTGCAGTAGAATCATACTGCTATACTTGTATAGTGTGAAAGGGCCCTAGATGTGGGCATTTAGTTACCCAGGGCCCCAGCAGATTAAGGACAGCATGATCTGGGTTTCTGTGTGCACAGTACATCTCCAAACATTTATCAATATTGCCAGTTTAACAACAGTGAGCTGCACATGTAATGGAAGAGCTTCTCCCAGTGCCCTACGTTTACCTCCTTGTTCATTTTGGGATAAATGAGCCAAATGCACCAAACATGATCTGCTTATTGCAGTGAGTCACCCTAGATGTTAGTGTTGATGTTGGTGTGCAGCCTCTTTGGGAACGAGATCACTTACACAACAACTCACCTCACAACAGGCACTGCCCTCAACACCTAAGGGCATGGCAGAGTCATTTCAGAGAAAGGAAACTCCAAGACAGTTTCATCCTAAGATGTGTTCTGCACTATTGTGACATTTAGTACTCTCTACTCTTTTCCATACTTCCTTGACACTTTAAGAAATACCCAACATGGCTTATGAAAGTGTAAAGGTATTTTTAAAGCACAGCAATTAAACAAATGCGAATATAATATAGAAAAAATAAGAATTGCTTTCCTAGATCTGAAAACATTGTTCTTCTAATATCAGCCACATGCCTTTAGCTATGGTGTGTAAGTGATGGCCTTCCCTGTAGTTTGTCCTCACAGATTTAGCCAGCATTCAAAACACATTGCTTTTGTGTATGCGGAGGTTCACAAATATAACGGCCATGACCAGTCCAGTTAAAGAGAATAGGCATCATAGTTTTATGGTAGGAAGAGAGCACTGCTTAGGTCACTGGTGGGGAATATCAGACCTTGGAGCCCTCCCGGGGGGATTCGATTTGGCCCTCTGGAGTTCTCCAGGTAGTCCTGCCTCTTCTCCATGACATCAACCAGTTTCCCAGCTTTTATACAGTCAAAATCTGATTCTCAACTAGAATAGTCCCACTGAATAAGTGGAATTTGCCTATGTGTTCTTACCATTCAGGAACTGACTCAATGGATCGGTTCTAGTTAGGACAAGCAACTGGATTGAGGCCACCCTGACTCCCACATTCTAAAAGATTCAGATGCCTTTCCTAGGCTTTAGATTACTGGCAGTAGGAACTTTCAGCTAAAATATGCTGATATTTTTGGTCCCACCCTTTTGCCCCTCCCACCACTGGAATGTGTTTCCCTGGGAACTTGTCTGAAATTGAAAGAAATTCTGCAGCCTTGGGATAGATCAAGGGTGGGCAAAGTGAGTCCTGTGGCTACATGATGTACTTGGGACCCCAAAATGTGGCCCTGGAAGCCCCCGAATGCTTACTTCCTGTTTCAATTCCAACTGATTTTAGGGTGTTCTAACATGTTTCTAACATGTTGTGGGAGATCAGAGGCGCAAAACTGCTGTGTCTTGCAGCACTCTCTAAACATTTTGAGGTTTGGGTGGTTGAGACATTAACCAGAAACAAATAAACAAGTATATGTATATGTGTGTGTACAGTAGAGTCTCGGTTATCCGACCTAAACGGGCGGGCTGAGAG
Organism: Iguana delicatissima; assembly: GCA_948472985.1. Classification (NCBI taxonomy): domain Eukaryota; kingdom Metazoa; phylum Chordata; class Lepidosauria; order Squamata; family Iguanidae; genus Iguana; species Iguana delicatissima. The sequence goes on along the minus strand of CAOKZL010000318.1, from coordinate 730,003 downwards.
TCGGATAACCGAAATGTCGGATAAGCCGGAGCCCGTGGCGGCCGCCATGTTTGGGGGCATGTCTGGGCATGTCTGGGGGCACGGAAATGCCTACAGCCATGCCCCCAAGCAGCCACGACGTCGGATAATCCAGAAGGTCGGATAACCGGATGTTGGATAACTGAGACTCTACTGTACCTGTATCTGTCTGTCTTTCTATCTATAACGGGGCTGCACTTTTGCACATCAGTATGGCTCACTGGGGCCAAAGTTGGTCCCCATTGCTTCCACAGTTGCCCACTCTGGTTTACATTTTTTTTCTTTATTAAAAAGTTGGAACAACAAAAAAAACTGATGTGAACCAGAGAAAATAATAGAAAAGCATAATGAATATAACAGACAGGACAGAAAAAGACCATGACAATACAATCAGTGGACTGGGAAGTATACTTTCAGCAGTTCAACTAAGGCCATTTCCGCACAAAAGGGGGGAGCAGTTCACTGTGGGTCAAGAGTGGTGTTTTTATACTCCGATTTGGAAACTGAATTCAGAAATTCAGAAACTGTGCTGTCTGCACACACACCCTCTTCTTACATCATACTACTGCGGAGAAGAACAGGTTGCTTACCTCTAACTGTGGTTCTTCGAGTGGTCTTCTGTGAAGTCACACAATGGGATATTTCGCGCTTGCGCAATACAGCATTCGGAACTTCTGGAAGTCTAAAATCAGACGTTTTGGGAGTTGGCCCATCCCCCACATCCCCAGTGTATATAAGTCCCCTCCCTGAGTAACGGTCAGTTCCTTCACCGCCATGGTAGCAGCTATAGGAACCAATGAAAAAGACATCAAGTGGGGAGGCTGAGTGGGTTTGTGTGACTTCACAGAAGACCACTCGAAGAACCACAGTTACAGGTAAGCAACCTCTTCTTCTTTTTCGTGGTCTCTGTGAATCACACAATGGAGAGATTAGCAAGCTGTCAAAGATGGAGGTGGGAGATGTCAAATTGTCAATATATACAAGCAATAACAAAGCAACATCAGATTTTCCTTTTTTATGTAATAAATATTGCAATAGAATAAATATTATAAATATCATAAATATTATTAGAATAAATAAATATAAGTAAATAAATAAATATTTAGATTACAACCAATCATGTTGTGTTTCTTGAATTCATTAAGGTTTTTTTATATAATTTGTTTTTCCTTTTTTTTTCATGCAACTGCAGAAAAGAAAGCAGCCCTATCAAAAGACGCATCACTCCTTTCCCTTTGATCTACCCTATGGTGGGAAGTAAAGGTTAATGGCTGTGACCACATAGCGGCCATGCATATTTCCTCCAATTGTACACCATGCATGAACGCAGCCGAAGCTGACATTGATCTTGTGGAGTGCGCCCTTACATTTACTGGCAGCTTTCTTTTAGCAATCTCATAACACAACTTTATTGTGGAAACAACCCATTTAGATATCCTTTGGGAAGAAACAGGTTGCCCTAGTTTCTGACTCGAATAACAGACAAATAACTGCTTAGTTTTCCTTATAGTTGCAGTGTGTTGAAGATAGAAAGCTAATGCCCTTCTGACATAAAGGCAATGCAACTTTTTCTCCAGATCAATTTCTGGATTCTGCATGTAAGCTGGCAAAATAATGTCTTGGTTCAGATGAAAGAACAATACCACCTTTGGTAAGAAGGTGATATCTGGTCTTAGTACTACCTTTCCTTTATGAAATCTCAAAAAGGGTGCATCTACTTTTAGGGTTGCCAACTCACTTGCCCTTCTTGCTGAAGTTATGGCTACCAGGAACAGTGTTTTCCAAGGTAATAGCCTCATATCACAAGTTGCTATTGGTTCAAATGGCCTATGTGTGAGTTGCAACAACACAAAATGTAAACCCCAACCCGGTACCGGAGCTTGGGTTGGAGGGTACACATGTTTATAGCCCCATAAAAATCTTGTAATATTCAGGCTAGAGAAAGAAGAAGGTCTTCCCTTACTCTCCAGGTACCACAAAATGGCTGCCACATAACATTTCACTGAAGATAATGACAGTTCCTCAGTACCGAGGTGTGTCAAAAATAAAGTATGTCTGCGGTACTACAGTTCCGAGGTTGGGTACCACGATTCCTCAGGTATTTGTAAAATTTGTCCCATTTGTAGCATAATGACTTGACAGTCAAGGGTTTGTGAGCCGCTCTTAATATGTGGCTAACTTCACCCGGGAAAGCAGAATCTACAGTATCTTCCACACAGTCAACTGAAGTTTCTGCACATCCGGGTGAAACACGGTACCGCTGTGCGTCGTCGACAAGTTCGGTATCAATGGTAATCTCTGATACCGATGTTTCGACAAAGTGAGAAGCGACAAAAACCATGGCTGCCTCAACCACCATGGTGTTATCAATATGACTCTCGCGTGGTCCTGCCTTATCTTCGAGATCACCTTTGTTATGAGAGGGAACGGTGGAAATGCGTAGAGGAGTGGTCCCATCCATCTGTACAGGAAAGCATCCCCCAGACTCATTTGGTCTGTCTTTCGACGAAAGCAATGTATCTTGCATTTCTTGTTGTCCTTGGATGCAAATCTATCGACGGTGCCACCCACAGATTAAACAAACTGTCAGTTACAGTGTCGTCCAGCTCCCATTCGTGACAGGACATTGGGGCTCAAACCAGTTCCAGAACTTGATTGTCAATTTCAGAAGCACTGTGGAGTGAGTCCCTCCTTGTTTGCTGATATAATACATTACAATTGTATTGTCCATCCTCACTTGCACTGTGAGACCGCACAGGTGCACTTGGAAAGCTCTGACTTTCTTGATGACAGCAAGAAACTCCAGAACATTTATGTGTTGATGTTTTTCCAACAATGTCCAGTGTCCTTTTACAGATACATTCTGTATATGCGCTCCCCAACCGTCCATGGAAGCATCTGTGGTGACAGAGACCATGGGTGGATCTGGTAGAAATGACATGCCCCTTAGGACATTTTCTGCCCTTAACCACCAGAGGAGAGACAAACGCACTCACTTGGGAATCGTCATACGCTTTAGCAATAGTGCGCATTTTTTGCGTGTGTTCTAGTTTGGTATCTGTACCTTCACTGAAAAGACCTATGGAGTCAAAAGGGAGGTCTTCAATCACACTCTTTGCCTGTTGAGACAGACCCGAAGATCTCAACCAAACGTGTCTTCTCAAGGCTATCACTCCAGCGATTGCCTTCCCACTACAATCAGTACAATGCTTAGAGGTTGTGACTTGTTGGGAGGACAAACAATAGGCCTCACCATACAGAGAAGTAGCAGTCTTTCTCTCATTCTCAGGCAGCATATCTATGAACCTTTTCATCCTAGTCCACAAGAGCTGCTGATAGGCACCTATACACGCTGCATAGTTTGAGATTTTAAACAACAATGCAGCATTCGAATATGCCTTCTTTCCCAAACTGTCTAGCTTCCTTCCCTCTCTATCAGTAGGTGTCACATGAAGCTTCTGGGATTGTCTAGATTGAGCTGCATCAACAATTATTGAGTTTGGCTTTGGATGTTGAATCAGCCACTCTTGATCACTATCAAACAGACAGTATAGTGCTTCTACTTTCTTCGATGTGGAAGGAATAGAAGACGGGGAATCCCATGACTTTTTAACAGTCTTTAACAAATAAGGCAACAGCGCAATGACAGACGGTATAGGTGCTTTATTATGCAGTTCCTGGAAAATAGGATCTAGGAGATCCTCTTTATCAGTCTCCACTTGAAGATTCAATGATCTGGACATTCGCAGAACCAGATCAGAGAAAGAACAGACATAATCAGTGGGTGACATACGTTCTGCTGTCGACACAAAATTCAATTTAGACTGCTCAAGCACATAGAACATGAGATCCCTCAGACTCCGAGATAAAAGGAGATCTCACCATACGGTACTGAGAAGAATGGTACTTTGACGTTGACCGTCGTCCAGGAGAGACCCGACTATGAAACGAATGTTGCTGGACTCTATCTGTTTCTCTTTCATGTCTAGATCCAGACATTGCAGGCAGCACTCTGTGGCAGGACGGAGTTGGAGACTTAGTGGATGACCTCAGAACATGAGGTCGTCGACTAGTCTCCTCTCTATACCGATGGCAAGTCGGTGAGTCTTCCTCTCAGTATGGAGAATGTCCGCGCATCCAATGAACATCATCAGTACAAGGAGAGACATCCCTGGAGTCAATGGAAAACTCCTCTTCAGGATACTGTAGATAACGGTACAGAGGTGTATCCCTCACATAACAGTATCGACAAGGCGATCTCGTGTGTGAACGTGATCACCTAAAAGGTGATCTCGGAGGCGATGGCAGAGTTCTATGCCAACACCTCGGTGGGGAGGTTAGTTCAACAAGATCATGTTGTCTTGATCTCAAGTGTCCACCAGCAGGAGATCTTGACTCTTGGCAACGTGACACAGACCCCACCGAAAGGATCAGAGATGAATCCATGATCTCCCCTTCAGAGGGAACACAAACTTCTTCAATCTCACTAGATGGTACAGTATCTCTATACACATTGTGAACAATCACATGATGAATATCCTCTGTCATTTTATCAACAGAAGTGCCTGGTACAGTCGGAGACAGAGATCGTATTGGAGCAGGTAGCTTCGGCTGCTCAATCCCTTTAGACTTTTTTGAAGGCTCTTCTTGTGACAAGTCCTTCAATTTCCTCTTTTTCGTTTTGTCTCTCACCTCGAACTGTTTTCTTCGACGGTGAGGTGGAGACATGCTTTTTTGGATCACCGTTTTTCCCTGACGACATCGAGGGCTGGACAGAATACTCTCAAGCCCGAGACTCTCCTGAGTTGTGTCGATCAGTGGAGGGTGCAGGCACTGTTTGAGCCATTTTAGAAGGATGAACAGATTTTCCTGAAGTTGTGGGTTCAGAGGCTGACAAAACCTGCTCCCACAAAAGTGCCTTCAAATAGGCTGCTCTAGTCCTTCTCGTCTGAGAAGTAAATAACTGGCAATGTTCACAATTTGCCACATTATGGCCCTCACCCAGACAAAGAAGACACTCGGAATGACCATCTTTGTTGGGTATTTTCCCTCCATAGGTTTTGCAATGTTTAAAAGTTGCCATACAAAATAAAGTCCAAATCGCAGAAACACACTCGTAGTCCAAAAACTCACACCGTATCAGACCAACTGCCAAAAAACCACCAAGAGATAATCAGAAACCAAAACCAGTCCAAGATCGAAAACCGTTAAATCTACCAGTCAGGCTGAGAAAGGCTTCTTACTCGGTGCTACTGTGGCGGAAGAAAAGGAACTGACTGCTACTTGGGGAGGGGCCTTATATACCCTGGGGACGTGGGAGATGGGCTAACTGCCAAAACGCCTGATATTAGGCTTCCAGAAGGTTCCGAATGCTGTATTGCGCAGGCGTGAATACCCCATTGTATGATTCACAGAGACCACAAAGAAGAACAGCAGTTGCTGCATCCACAACAGCAAGTCCCTGGCCACTCCCATTCCCCTCCCTTACCCCATCCCACCATTGCTGATTGGTCTGTTTTTTAAAAACACACACACATTCTTAACACCTTTCTGTGTTGCTGTTTTTGTGTGTAGGAATTATATTCGTTGATATGTGGGGAAAAAAACACATTTTAACAGTCCATTACCAGATTCACTCTCTCCACTACCAGATCCACTTGCTGTCCATTTAACACAAGAAGACAATAATGACTACAGCCTGTCCTTGATGGGCAGAGAGAGAGGGGGACGGAAATGACAGAAGGGATAGCCTGGGAACGCCCATAGGCAGCCACTTCTGTGATATGTATCGATGCTATGCTTCTGTATGTAGGTGAAAACTGAAGCAGAACCGGTTTGGGGGATTTGAGAGTTTTTCCGGTTTTCACATACAGCGATTTCGCATCACAGTGAACCATTCTAGGAGCTGAAAACGTGCTAGGAGCAGAACCATGAGGAAAACTATGATGCTAAAATGGTATAACGCGCAGACAGGAGGGAAAGCATTTGACCTGCTATGATGTATAGAAATGTAGAAATGGCCTAAAACTAAGAATTTTACAGTGTTCATTATGACAGAATGTCCAGAATTTTTACTGTGAGAATCTCCCTGGTTTAGATTATAACTTGCTGTAGTTATTTCAAAGTGTGGCCCAGCTACACCAGAGGCCCCTTTTGCACCTTCTACTAGTGGGGATCAGCTGAATGTTCGCACCAAAGTTCTTCTCTAATGGCATCACTAAATGAATGGGGGTATCCTATTTAACAGCTGGTAGCCACAAGTCCTTTCATACCCTGTTAACTTCCATGAGAAAGAACATACATAACACCTTGCAACACAAATCAAAGAGACTTGAAAGAGCTTAGATTTCAATAGTGTATGGCCTGAAAGTGTAGCACAGTTTGAGCCACAATAAATAGAGACATTATCTAAGCTCATGCTATAGTGAAGTATTGAAGGGACCACAGAACTCTAATGGAACAAGAACTCTTGTCAAATCTAGAATGAGGGAGAGAGTGCATGATGGGCCTGACTGTGGACAGTAGTCCAAATTTATGACACCATTACAGAAAAGACCACACTCTGAATATTAATCAAAAATAGATCCTAAGTAGCAGATCTCCAAGACAGGGCAAGGCAGATAAGATCTATGCTCTCAAAATTGTTAAGTCAAAACCCACTATGGACTTGAAAGCCACAATCAGAGCTACATTTATTCAAGACTGAAATAATTTAAACTTGTTTTGTGCCTTCAACTCAGCTCCAACTTACAGTGACCCTATCCTAGGGTTCTCTTGGCAAGATTTATTCACCAGAGTTTTGCCACTGTCTTTCTCTAAGGCTAAAAGAGAGAATGTGACCACCCTGGTCTCTCAAGAGTCTTAATCCAACAATCAAACCACTAGCACCACACTAGCAAATAGACAAAGTGGGGCTATAACTGGAGTAACTAGCAACATAAAATCGCATTCAGGAGCAAATATGTTGACCAAGAACCAGCTCATTCTAAGGTTAAACACAAGCAGCAAAAGGCATCAAGCAAAGGGGAGAGCACCACACCCTGAGTCCCTGACACGTATCCAACACTAGGATCATCTCTGAGGAGAGAATCCTGTTGCTTCTAGAAGCCTTGATGTTCCTTGTTTATCTCCCGGTACGATGGTGACCCAGTTTGATGGAAGAGATTATGTGAAACTATAGGGAGGAGCGCAACAAATGTGGAGGGGGAGGCTTTGACAAAATACATGTATTCACAATTCCCAATAAACAGGAAAGATGGCTATTGCATAAGGACTGAAAGCACAGAATGAAAGAAGGACTGTGGGTGGATATAAGAGAATGAAAGATACAGAGAGAAAGACAGAACACGTATGTGTATATTTATTTGTTTATATGCCAGACAGAAAAATGAGTTCTGGAAAACTAAATCCAACACACACACTAACATTTATGCTGTAAGAGTATTACATATCCTTATGGCTCATCATTTACAGTGAATTCTATGCATACTTTTTATTACATAGAAATAAATTATTGCACAAGTGTATTCACAAAAAATACAAAATGTAAAAAATCCTATGGCAGTTGGCTCTTTTCTTAAGGAAGTATCTCAAGTATTGTGACACCCCTTCTGACTGACGCCAAGAAAATCTGCAAGTATTTTTTGCATTTGTATTCCACATAGTCATTAATACAATGCTACATTATGTGGGAATGTCTTTCAATTTAACCAATATTTTTTTCTGCAATATTTACTCAAAAGAAAAACTCAATTAGCAATGGTTCCTTCCAATGTTAATTAAAAGCTTTCTGTTTGCAGGGCTTGGCCAGTTTTACTGTTTCCTGGTGAGCACGACTGAGTAATGAAGAGCCTCTCTTAATTGCCCCCTAGTGATAATTTTTGTTTCTGTTAAGTGGCTTTATATACTGATTTCATCTGATTATTTTCTTTATAGTTTTTTACAAAACAAAATAATGGAAGGGATTTGGTAATTAAAGACTTCCTACTACAGAAACAGACACTGACAATAAAACCTATCAAATAAGGGGGCAGTTTAAAGGGGGCAATTAAAGTTGCATTTTTATCTGGGAACAAAGCAAAACAAAGTCAGCAGGACTTACTTCTGAAAAGACAGGTGTAGCACTGACATGCAAGCATTGCACAGGCTGTTTAAAGAGCCATCAGAAAGCTATTCATCTGTAATTGTTTATAAGTAATTAAATGGGCTGTGCCTGCAAACAGGATTCCTTTTATTAAAGACATGATATAATTTAAAATTCTCAACTGGCTGTCCACACTGATGTAATTTATTTAAAATATGGATATATCACTCTCCATCATAGATTTCAACTAGTGTGCAGGCATAAAAGAGCAATAAAATAAACCACAAGTGGTGAACATAATACAAACTTGCAACATGAAACATGACACAACCTTGCAGCAGACTATTAACTCCTTACTACATTAGCATCAATGAAAATGCCTAGGTCAATTCAATATACTTTTCCCTGGTGCCAAGATTATCTTTAGAGAGGGGCCATTCCACTCTTGGGGCACACCTTCATTTTGTTACAGAAAAGTAACTATAGATCAGACTTTGAAAACAGACAGGGAAAGAACCCCAGAAAGCAATGGCTTGTCAATGGTACCTTCTGACTCTGTGTAAAAAGTAAATGAACTGAGGATGGTAATTCCAAAATAACAGGTAGAAACAAGCCACATTAAATCAATTTTGATTTAAATTGATTTTACATGTAGGCAGCCATGATACAGAGCAGGATAGAAGAGCAACAGCACCAAGAGCAGCTGCCAAATTACTCCATCCTTCCCTGTTCTTACCCTCTTCTCTAATGCTCTATGAGCAAAAAAGGAAGAATCAAACTGCCATGGCTGCACCTCTTTAAAACAGCCCATTTTTATTTGTCTAAATGCATGTTCTTATTATTACAGAGATGGAAAAAATGTTCAAAAATATGCAAACAATGATTGGAAAAAAAACCCCATTTCTTGAGTGTTGAGGAACCACAATGAGAAGAATCCTAGATGGACAATAATCTTCACAATCTGGGACTTATTCTACACAAAATTCATATGGGATTATTTTGTAGAGAAAACAGCATTTTCTGTGCAGAAAATAGTACTTTTCTGCATGAATAACAATATTATTCTGCAGAAATACAGTCAGCCCTCCACATTTGTGGGTTTTACTTTTGCATATTTGATTATTTACAGATTATTTGTTTGTTCTTCCAATTTAATTCACGGGTTATTTGTTGTCACCGCTGCTGCCTCCTTATGTCAATTTTTAACAGGGACTGCAAGCCTCATGAAACTGCGAATGAGGCTTGTAAGTCCCTATTAAAAATGGTGTGGGACAGCAGTGCAGGTGGCAGTAAGCCCCACCAGCTGCCCACGTCTACCTTGTGAAGGAGCCGTGATGCCTCAAAGGAACCCACGGTGGGTTGAATATGGTGATCATACTTTTTTTGTGTGTTACATGTGGTTTGGGAGGGCTTAGAGTTATTCACGTTTTTTCCACTTTCCCTGGGGACCTTTCCCCAACCCTAGTGAATGTGGAGGGATGACTGTATTAATTTCTTCACTAAAAATGCTGTTTCCTGCGCTGAAAATGGTATAGTTGGAGACCTATTTAAATCAATGATTTTAAAGTATGTGCTGATTGTTCCTGGTCTAAATGCCATAAAAGGAATCAGATCCCATCTGATCTTGAAAATTAAGCATGGTCCGTTCTGATTAGTACTTGGATGGGAAACTGCCAACTGGCAAAACCACCTCTGAGTATTCCTGCCAAAGAAAACCCTATGAAATTCATAGGGTTGCCATAAGTCAATGGGTGACTTGAAGGCATACATGCTCAGTTTCTAATATTAATTGGTTTTATATGATCTTTTAACTGGTGTCTACTATTTGTTGCCTTTGTTGACTTAGCAGCAGCTTTTGATTCAATTGATAGAAACTTGCTTTGGCATAAACTGACTACCACCAATATAGACAATCGCCTACTGCTGCTTATTAAGGAACTTTATTCTAATACATCAGCCAGAATAAGAGTGGGCATCTCTGGTTCGTTAACTGATCCGATTCCCACCAATAGGGGAGTCAAACAGGGCTGTTTATTGGCACCAGCACTTTTCAACTTATACCTGAATGATATAATGCCAGCATTATCTGGATAAGAATTTTTCCCGCCTTCTCTAGGGTCAAAGAAGGTTTCTATCCTTCTATATGCTGATGATATGGTTTTAATTTCTTTGACCCGTATAGGTTTGAAAAGGTTGCTGGCTAAGCTCAATGTATATTGCTCCAATGAAATGTTGAATATCAATTATACTAAAACAAAGGTGATGGTATTTGGTAAAAGGCACTCTTCCTTTAAATGGTCTATTAATGGTCATCAAATTGAGCAATGCCGGGAATTTAAGTACCTAGGAATTCATTTCACAGAAAATCTTTCCTGGAAGCCCCACATTGAAGCTATTAGAGCATCTGCTCTGAGATCCACTGGAGCAATCCTTAGATTCTATAATACCACAGGGGGTCATCAGATTGTCCCAGCCCTCAAAATTTTCCAGAGTAAAGTTATAGCCCAGATTCTGTACGGCGCTGCAGTTTGGGGATGGGATAGTTCCTTGTTAGCCAAATTGGAAACCATCCAAAATGCTTTTCTCAAAAAATTATTAAGACTCCCACCTGGCAGCCCTGCGGCACTGGTCCGAGCTGAGGTCGGTCTGCCCCCGATCAAATCGCGTGTTCATTTTATTTTGTTTAACTACTGGAGAACTATAAAAGATTCCTGTGTCAGAATCTTCCCTAAGCTTTGTCTTGAACAGTTAACATATTGTAAAACCTGGAGTGCAGGTTACGATAGACTATTGAAACTGTACCCTACCCTCGGTGACAATTTACCTACCCTGAACTCAAAAGAGAAACTTCGCAATTATTTTTTCGATTACGGTGTCCATTTGGACAGACAGGACATCAACCACTCTAAATTTTCAAAATGGTGCAAACTATTTAAATTTGATCACCAAAGGGCTGTGTACCTGACGAAACTAACACATCTAAACCTTCACCAGGCTTTTACAGCCCTCCGATTCCAAACTATGCCCACAGCCATGATCGATGGCAGATATTTCATTGTTCCATTGGCCCTTCGTACATGTATTTGCAGGGCCTCAGAAATAGAGGACCTGCCGCACTATCTGTTTTCTTGTTCTTTGTATGATGAACCAAGAACAAAGTTCTTGGGGGCTATTCTGTCTTCTTTACATGCAAATACCACAACCGAAAAGATTTTTTACCTGCTGTCCAACACCAACTCTGCGGTAACCCGTAAGGTTTCTCTTTATGCCCTTGCAGCTATGAAAATCAGGGCCAGTCTCATCAAGGATATGGCAGTTGACTGTGCTGGGGATGATTTTTATTGATTTTTATTGATTTTAATAATTTTAGCACTAATGTTCACCCTAATATATTTTATGATTATATAGTTTTTTATATCTTATATATTTTATAACTCTATATGTCCATATTTTATTGTACTAGTCACCTACTGTATTTTATATGTTTTTAATATATGATCTACTGTAATATTTTAATGCTTTTTTTGTACTTTTATCACAGATTCTGGTGACATGTATGCAAATAGCCTATGGCTAAAGTATTATAATAATAAAGTAAGTAAGTAACTGGTGTCTAATCCCTTGTTCTCCCCCATCATGATTGACAGGGACAGGCAGAGAAGAAATAAGTATCATCATACTGTGCAAAATTTGCATATGATATTTTTGTCATCAAAATATTATTTTCCATGCAGAAAATGAAGTTTTCTGCACATAAAATTCTATTTTCATTCAAATTTTACACAGAGTAAATCTACAACTGCAGCATGTTCTGCACAGAAAACATCAAATGTTGTTTCCTGCGCAGAAAATGCCATTTTCTGTACAAAAATATCGTGAGTTAATTTCACACTGAAGTCCTGAACTGTGAATAGTCTTTCTCACAGTGGGAAAAAATTGCTAAAATTACTTACTGCTTCTTTTAAGAAGAAAACTGGCAAAGAATTACATCCCTGTAAAGTATTCATAAACACCAAAGCTACTTCTCCCCCTCCCTGGCTGTCCAAATGCAATAACAAATGAAAGAGCTACTGCTTTTTCATGACAGGGCAGCTTTCAGGAAGTGGCTACCTCATTCTATCTAACGCTCAGCTAAGGAAAAGGCTAAGAACATTTCAAATATTTAGATATATTTTCAACATATATGTAGCCTCTCCATGTTTTCCACCAGACATTCCCATTTCTAAGCAGAAAGCAAATAAGCAGACCCAATGATAATTAAGGAAAGTAAGGTATACATATCACAGTGTAAATGCAGGGACTGCAGATTTCAATCTCAGAAAAGATCTTAAAAGTCCTCTGAAATCTCCTCTCTCAGCCAAATCTCCATCTGTTTTGACCACTCCCTCCTTTGCAGCTACTTTTTCATACATGTCATTACTGGTGGGTCTCAAACTTCTCTTGTTTTAAGCTGTGGGCGAGGGCCGGGGGAGGAATCCTTCTAGTTTATAAAGGTGCAGAAAAAAAACTAGAAAAGATCCTCACACCTTTCCCTTCCACGTTTATGCTTTACCACATTTTTCTGTGTTAACTCAAACCATTAAAAATAAAACTCATAGCCTGAGCATGGGGAAAAAAACAATTCGTTTTAAATGTATCCCTTGCATCCTGATACTTAAAAATATTTACTCAGAGGCAAATACCATTGAATTCAATGGGAAATATCTCCCGTTATGTCCTTGGATTTATAATAGTCAGAGAAGACTCTGCTTTGAATTCTGTAGGCATCTAAAGCAGGATGAATGGTGATAAGGAGCTGAGCTTTTTCTGTGGTGGTTCTGGAAGTCATTGCCCAGAGAAGCTGGTCTTGCAGGTTCTTGAGCGTGGCAGTTGGGATATTTTGTGGTTTCCCTGGTTTGTTTTTGCAAAACTAGTTTTGCTTTCTTCCTTGCATTGTTTTTAAGATGCTTACTATATTTGCTAGCTGCCTCAGGGCTTACTGTTAAACAACTTGGCAAGATACACTTTTAAAAATAAATATGTACACTTGTAAATTCTTGGGAGGAAAATTTTGCTTTCACAAGCCTGCAGAACTGGAAGTTTCTTTGTTGCAGAATCTGCAGGATTTGGCAGCAGGAAGTCAAGGTCTTGGAAAATTAGTTTTTAAATAGCAACTCTCAGATTCTGCTAGACAACATGGCCACTAGCATGCTGGCTGGGGGATTCTGGGATCTATAGTCCAAAAGGAACCTTGTAAGCTCTGGCAGAGATTACACACAGCAATACTCCTCATGAACATATACCAATATATAAGGCTGCTCCCACTTTCATGTTCTTACCTCCCAGGTGAGACGCAAGCGGCTGACGGGTGCATTGTTCAGCCCTATAACCACAGCATAGAATGTTAACATGTCCTGGTTCTGTTTACATCTGTAAGAAAATAAGAAGAAGGCACAGTTACTAACTGAGGTAGAAAAAAGCTCTAGCTTGAGAAGCCTCCACCACTTCCAGGTTTCACATGAGGGCTGCTGCCATTTTTACCTAATACAGGCACTGTATGTTTCAACAGCTGCATGGAAGACAGAAAATCAAGTACAGCTTTTCTACCAATACAGGAATGCACTGATCTGGGCTGGTGGGAGGGCTATCAGTGAACTTTTGTTTGAAAGACACAACAGTCCTACGCTTACTTGCAAAAGAAGCATCCTTACTCCCTCCTCAATTTTTGTTCCTGTCTGCTGCCTCATGTGCATGACCAGTGAGTGAATGCAGGCTGCACTTGAAGTTTGGCAACTGGCTAGCCCATGAGTGCCCTTCATTTGGCTTCCTGCTGCCAATGCAGATGTGAGAAGTGAGTGATTTGCCAGCAGCTAATTTTATCAGACAGTAGCAAGGCCCAATCATTCAGGAAAACCAGTTTCTGACCAGGGATTTGTAAGCCCTCTGAAAGCTTGCTCTATCTTCAGTTTATAGCACCTAAGATCCCTGGTCTATTTCAAAGCTAAGTATATTTTAATCAGCAGTCCCTGAAATATGAAGGAAAAAATAAGAGTTGGGTCATTGTTGTTGTGCACCTTCAGGTCATTTCATGGCGATGCTAAGGGGAACCTATCATAAGGTTTTCTAGAGCTAAGAGTGTGTGATGCACCCAAGGTTAATTGGTGGGTTTCCATGACCAAGCAAGGAATCGAACTCTGGTTGCCAAGGTCATCATCCAACATTCAGACCACTACACAATGTTGGCAAGTAGATGTGCCTTTAATTAAATCCACACATTTTGGCCCATGAGTCATGACCAATTTTAGCCAAACTGTGGCTCTCTATGCCACTAAGGGGCCATTGCAGAATGTTTGCCTCTGCCATAATGCAAGCATGGGTAATTAGTAGTGTTCACTACATACTCCAATCTGCTTCCAAATACATGTCACAGCTCTGCTGCTCAGCCTCCTACTCCAGTCCCCAAGCCTTACTGCAGCTCTATACACACTCTATATGTAAAAAGCAATTCCAAGAAAGGAAGTTCAAGCAAGAATGCACCTGCTGTGAGTTATTCAAGTTATCCAGGGTGATGGTATCAAGGCTGTAACTAGCTGTTAGCGCTAGGGAACTCACAGGAGAAGGAGGAAGATGGAGGTGGGTTGAATATGCAGGAAAAAGGCAGAGAGGAATTTCCAGTAACTGGACAAAACAAGAGTGGAGCAAAGAGGAAAGACAAGACAAGAAAAAGCTGCCATTTCTTTATAGAAGGGTCATTTGGTCTTTCTTCTTTTGAAAAAGCATATGTCTCACAGTAGATTCATAAAGCAATTTAAAATTGGCCAAAAGCTGATGACATGGCATCTGTAAGCACCAAGCGAAGTGGCTGCCTGTAGCCGCATAGGCACTAAAAAAGGCATAACGTGTATTCAAAGCATTTCAAATAGACCAATAATCTTATACTGAAAACAGTTGGAAATAAAGTCTTCAGATATATCATTATAAAAAGATATAAAGAAGTCCTGTAAAACCTTTGAGACTGAGAATCCATATTATTGTTATTGATGTTGATATTATTATTACCACCTTCCTCCAACCATAATTAGATGCCACCTCTTGCCCATTTGGATAAGTAGCAACCTGAGGAAGTATGGTACATCTTTGAGAATACACCATAAATATGTGCAAATGTGAGTGTATTCCGTACCGATAAAACAAATCAAAAATCAAAATTCTTACACATACACACACATAGAAAATGTGTTCTATTACATGTAGAAATTATACAGATTAACTAAATTTGGGTGACTTGTTCTGCTGTTTTTCCTCTTTCTGCAAGGCAATCAAGCACCTACATCCTTTAGAATTCCTGGTTCAGCCCCACTTTCTGTAATGTGGTAGTCTCACTCAACATGAAGAAGCTCATTATAACTACCCTTGCCACTGACTGCATACCATAACAAAAAGTTTACTTTCAGAGATGTGTAGCACTTTTCCTTTAGGTGTTTAATTACAATTCCTGTAAGCAAATCTGTGGAGATGGTTCTAATCTGCATAATTCCAAAAAAGAAAACTATCAAACATTTCTTTGAAACAAACGGACTGATTATTCTATGTTTGCACAATCAGTCTTAGGTTACTTCCAGGATACAGTCCTTTATTCTTGGGCCCTTTCCTCACAGGGAGGGGCTGAAACAGGGCGGCGCACACATGGGCGGAGCTTACCTGGTAGCGGGTTGCTCCATCCCTGCGGGGAGCGCGGTTTCACCGCTCTATACGCTACCGAATTTCAGCGGTGTGCGGTGGCACGTGGCAGCGCCCAAAATGGCAGCCGGCGGCTTCCAGCGGCGCTCCGTCAATCAGGGCAGCGTGCCAGCCGGAAGCCCGCCCCCAGGCAGATCTGCAGGGACGTGCTACTGCATCTCTGCAGTTCTTCACCGGGGGCTGCCACGGAGCAGCGCAGGCGAGTTTCATAAAAACCACTTGGGAAGGTGGTTTTTATAAAACTCGCAGCGCCACCCCCGCGGCTGTGCTAGAGCGGTTTGAGGTGTAGAGCCTCACTTTTTCCAACTGCACTAGCGCACCCCGCAGTGAAGACCTCCTGGAGAAGTCGCCCTAGCGTGGGCAATATGCCCGTGTGGAAAGGGCCTTGGTAAGACACTGCATTTCTGCAGTCAGCTAGAAGCAAAATTAAAACAGTGGTACCATATGGCATTTGTTATTACATTGTAACCTGCAACTTTAATTAGAAACTTCCTTCTTGCAGCTTCTGTATCTAACTGCTTCTAAATTAGACAGTCCTGTTCTCCAAGCAGATGGATGACTTACTACTGTCCTCTCATTCCACTCTTTTTAATGCAAATCAGCAGGAAAGAGAAAGGATAATCAGGGCAACTAGTAATTAATGTATTTACACAAGAAACAGGAAAGATGAAGTGGTAATTCATTATTACAGTATCAGTTATGTAGCCTTTGCTGAACAGAAAGCCGTAAGAGACAATCTCCTCCTTTTTCTTTCTTACAGTACAGAGAGCATCTATTTCAAAGGACAGTAATCCTGAAAACCTCAACTGTTCTTTGTTACTACACACTGGACATACTGAACTGCAACTGTATTTTTCAAGTGAAACAAAGGCCTCATGTCTGAAAAATGACAAGAGAGAAAGCACTGGTATGCTTTCATAGAAAGCACTGGTATGCAGTGGGCTGGTAATGACATTTTATAGAAAGTCCAGACAAATAAAGTGAGTGGGCAAAAGATTGCAATTCCAGGCTACGTGAAAAGTATGGCAGCACCTCTAAACTGGCAGTGGCTTTAGAGGATTTCAGGAAGAGACTATGCCAACCCTGGCTATCTAGGAGCAGTGGTGGGGGCAGTCTGTAATCCAGCCTCACTCTTACTCTGCAGGGACAACAATTCTCTTCTCCCTGCATCTTTCCAACAGCTCACAATTGAAACAAGCCCACCAAACTGAACAACAGTTTTCTTTACTGACAACAACATTCTCTTTAAAAGGAATATATTTTTTGCCCGTAGGTAAATAATTTTTTTAAAAAAATTGTCCACTTGTTGTTCAAATTGCTACCATGCGTATGAGAAGGGCTAACACCTAACCAATGCAACTGTGCTTTGAACAGCTCTGTAATACGCAAAAATTCAACAAATGGATTCTTCTGCATCACTGCATCTTCATGCTGGCGAAAGCTGCATATATTGGATTTTTGCCCACCATGTAATTCTTATAGACGTAGGAACCCTGGTAAAAAAAGGCATGGTGGACTTGCCTATCTGGACTTCTGTAAATGGATGCTGTCAACACAGAATCAATGGTGAAATATTTAAGCATTCAAAGGGTGGTGTCAGCATCTCAATTCCTAGTCAAATTTGCTGGAGGGAATTGAAAGTGGAACACCATGCAGATAAAACACAGAAGGGGCAACTGTGCAGGGAACAATTTTCTCCTTTCCGCTGTCCCAATAGACACTCTTGATGATGTTCCTAAATGTCTCTATCTTCATTTGAGTCCGTCCCAAAATGGCATCATGTCACCATTTTGAGAAGGACTCTTGACAAAAAACAGAGGTATTTGGGGGCCCTGAGGGGGGTTCTAAGAAGAGCTGAATGTGTTTTTTCATATTTTTGGGCGCTCAGGTGAAAAATGTCTTGAAAATCACACTGAAATTGCGGGAAGGGGAGTGGAAAGCTTTGGAAGAGTGGTGGGAAGCTTCAGGGCTACAAAAGTGGGGTCCAGGAACTATTATGTGGCCTGTGGGCTTCACACTGCCTACTCCTGAACTTAAGTTTTCATTCTCTGATGCTAATTCAATAAATGAACGCTATCTAGGGGTGACATTAAGTGAAAGGAAAACCAGTCCCACACAGACTCTGGCTAACCAGCAAGGCAACAACAATCACAACATCAAGTGCTTTCTCACATTTTAGATCAGTTACAGCAGCTTGGCATCAGTTTCTTCACTGTATGACAAGAGGCTGTTCTGTTGTATGGCCAACATTATGTGTACACCATATCGTGTAGGAGTGAAGCAAAAAACACATGTAGTAGCTGATGCAGTATTCAGCTTCCTGAATTTTTAAGAAAACAACATTCTTGTCCTTATGCAACAAGCGGTTTCTCCTCAAACCTCAGAAACCAAACTCACAAATGAAAATAAGATTTTCACTGTTAGGACCAATGTTCTGCAAAGATCATTAATCACTTCTATGACTAATGAAATTAACACAAACAGGGCAAATTAGTGAAAACTACTTATATAAAAGGAAAGAAAGTATAGATGACTGAATTAAGTTTACATCATTAGAGCACAGGTACATCTTTAAGCAGTGGTCCACAGTTGAAAGAGACTGTGACATGCAATACTCACACTGCTGCAATCTTGATGAACTTCTTGAGCAGATGGGCCCGCTTCCCCAGTGACTCACACAGTAGCACCTCAGTGGCCACCCAGTGCTGAACCTCACTGCACCGCTGCAGCAGCAACTCCAGGTTGGCCGTCTCTCGTCGGCCTCGTTCTCCATGGAACACATAGTCCACAAATTCCAGCTACAAATGTGGGAGGGAGGAGAGAAATTCAGTAGTCAGTGTGCCCTCTCTATGCCCGCTCTGAAGACAAGAGCTTCTCTCCTTACCCTACAACCATAACACCAACTGGTCCGTTTCATAGATCATGCCTTTCTTTGAGATTGAGACCTAGCTCTCATTCTGAAGATAAATATGTGTTTGAAGATACCATTTCGGCATACAGAAATACAGCTTCCCAATATATTTTGCTGCCTCAGGTGCATGTCACCTCCACCTCCATTCTATATATGGAAAACCTAACAGGATTGTCAGTCGAATCTTACAGGGTGGCAGCCCAGTTTAGTGGGTGCAGAGAAGGACATTGGCAAACTCTCTCCTACAACAGAAAGGAACAGCTAATAAGCTCATCTTAGCATCTCTCACCTGAGGCAGCGGCCTTACTTTGACTAATGGTACAGCAGCCCTATACAGAATGGTGAGGTTCCACATAACTGAATGCTTCTTCCAAGAAAAAAAAATCACATAGAAATCTAGGTGTCAGAGAGGCCAAGGCCCACTGAACAACGTTTATGTCTGTTTCTGAAACTGATTTTTACAGCCACATTTTATAGTCTATATTTCAAAGTCAGTATGTTTGAATGGGTATACCCAAATGAGCTTTTGGTTAAATTAAAGAATGGCATCTTCCCCTTCCACACATGTATATAAGAATCTTACTTAGACACTGGTGAAGGGGCAGTATCCTCTAGTGCACCTCAGGATAGCTCAGGGAATATTGGACAGTTGCCTGACGTTCAAAGACCCATCATGTTGCTGTCACTTATCACCTCTCTGAGCATCTACTGCCTGGAGTAGTTACCTCACTCTTCCTAATTAATGGGAGGACCAGCCCTGGTCTGAGCTGGATCTGAATACAAGACTTTTCACTCCATGTTTAAGACTCTATCCACTAAGATGCTCGTCAATCAGGGATTGGATAATAGCATTTAGGCCTTCTGTTGAGCCCTCCAGAAGACCACGCACCAGGTTCTTAAATTCTCTCTGTTCTTTCCTGAACTGCAAAAGTCTCCAAACTTTTACTC
Organism: Iguana delicatissima; assembly: GCA_948472985.1. NCBI lineage: Eukaryota > Metazoa > Chordata > Lepidosauria > Squamata > Iguanidae > Iguana > Iguana delicatissima. The sequence continues at coordinate 710,324 of CAOKZL010000318.1, read as the reverse complement.
CAGCACCTTAGCCCAGTTCTTAATTCCTCACAAGCTACCAGACAGCTTAGGCTTTCTCACCTCATGGACACAGCGGAATAATTCCCAGTGGAAGGCTGTAAGGTGATTTGCCACATCTTCAGCTTCAACACGGTGAATCTCTGTGTCACCGGGAGACACCTGGATTTCATCAGGGAGAGGGACCTAGACAAAAGTCCAAATTTGGCAAGAAAAGAAAAATTTAAAAGTATGAAGCCAAATGAAAAGGGCAGAAGTGTTTATAGAGCTCTTTTTGGTGATTCCAGCATTCTGAACCCACGGACACACATAAGCGCAACAGAGGTTTCTTTCACACTATACAATACTATGATTCCCTTTCCATCCTATAAAACACCAAGGTTTGCAGCTGAGGGACTGGTATTCAGAATTCTTAACCAGAAAGCACTGGTGCCTCTCCAAACTGCAAACTTCAGGATTCCATACGATGCAGCCACAGTCATTAAAGTGGGCTCACAGTGCTATAATTGTGTAGTGTGAAAGTGATCATGGAATACAAAGGCTTACACAAGTGAATTGACTGATTTATCATTCACATTACAGAAGCCTACACTAGGCTTTTGCTCTGCCAGCCAAGAGAATAATACAAAAAAGCAACAAGTCAGATTCAAGGCTTAGAAAAGTTATTTTTTGGGAGCTGCAGTTCCCAAACTCCCACAGGTCATTCTGGCTGGGAGATTCTAGGAGCTGTGCATCCAGAAAAAGGTAACTCTTAAAAGCTTAGGTAGGAGAAAGAAACTCACTCACCAGTGATGGGAAAGATTCCTTAGTACAGGCAAACAGATGGCTGTTTATCCCCAAAGTTGTAAAAACACACTCCTCATTGGGCTGTAGCACAGATTTCTCTGGGATTCAGAAGAAAAGTTACAATTAACTGAATGATTTGAGCTATCATAGTCATTACAGCAATCTCCCACAACATTTTTATTGGGGAATTTTGGCCAATAGCTTTTTGTTCATAATTAGACAGGATGCGGGAGAACCATCACTCTATATCAAACTAGATTGTAGCTCAACCTTCCCCCACTCCCTGATTTCCTGCTGCAAAATGTAGCTTGGCTCACTTATTTGACTCATCTACAAATAAATGCCCATGGTACAATGTGGTCTGGATTGTGTAGAGGCAAAATTTGGAAGATCAGCTCATGTTAGCCTGCTTCATCTAAACATCTTAGAGAATTATAACTGATCTGTTGGAAGCAGGATGTCTGGCCGGCCCTAATTGTAGCTTTGTGTTTTAATTCTGGGATCTTTCCAGTTGTATAATGAACAACCCTTCCAAACACATTGACTCTCCCTCCTACCCCCCATCCTACAATGCAAGTACAGGAAAAACAAACAGCAGAAGCCTGGCTTTTCCAAATTTCTTGTACTGAATCAACCATCAATCATATTTAGCGGTAATTGTCCATGACATACTTTTAATTAATTGCTGCACTCTCATTTATCCAGATTGCTCAAGTGAGTCTGAAATGTCTGTAACCCTTATCATGCCCTTGTTAGCAGCAGGTAGCATTACCATCTTTTCCTGTGCCTCTTTTAAGAGTGACTTGACCCATAATAATTTTGTTAGCAAAGCTTTCCACCAAAGAAAAGTCAGTGAAGCTTTCAAGCCTCAGAAAAGCTATACCTCCTACATTTTTGCATGTCAGATGGCTGCTAGAAGCTAAGGAGCTGGAGCCAATAAAAAGGTGGCAAATCAAGTGCCATTTCAAACCAACCACAAGAATAGCAACAACAGTGCTAATTTGCTGTTCTTCTGTCTAGCAACATTTAATGTACTAAAAGCAAATTGTGACCTTTCCTCCTCCTCTGATCTTTATGTTTTCTTAGGTTTGAAATTTTATGAGCCTCCTGGTTGCAGAAAACGGACAGAAGGCAGAGAAGCTTTTCTCATAATTTGTCCCCCCTCCCAGCCCCTGTGAAACAGTTACCTCCTGATGATGCTACTGCTACCAAGATGAGAGCTTCCTCCGTGAGGGCTGTTCATCAGAATACTGGAGCTTCTCGGTCACTGAGGTGAGGATGTCCTGCACAGAGGCCGAGAGACGACTGCGAATTGTGACATAGGAGTGGTCGGGCATGTAGACACGGCAGAAGACTGGAAAAGACAAGGCCAAAAGGCTGAAGGATGTAATTTTCAGATAGAAGAGGACAATAATGATTATTTTATTCCTACTAGTATCAATTCCTTGCAGGACCTGAACACGGTTGGAGATTGAATGCCAGGAAGTCAAAAAATGAAAGTTGGAGAAAGAGGCTGAAATAGGAGGGATCCTGTAACATGGAGGTGAATGGGATGGAATTCAGTCTCCTCTGGCCCACGGATCCTCAAAGCCTTGAGGTCTTCCTGAACTCATCACCTATCCTGAATATCTTGCTTTTGGCAGTGGCTAGGGGATTGCATTCTACCAGCAACACTTGCGTGGTGGCCTTCCCTCACCAATGTAAGTCCAGACACCTTTGTTCATGCTATCAAACTTGGAGGCTGAGCTACAACAATAAGCTCTACATAGGGCTGCCCTTACTAACAGTTCAGAAGCATCTTCGGGCACAAAATGCTGAAGCCCAGCAGAGCCTGGGCTTATTTTTTTGGACTAGAATTCCAAGCCAGCATGTCCACTGAGAATTCAAGTAGTCCCATGAAGGAACTTTGCCAAGTCATAGCCCAGTTTCTAATGGTAGAAGGCTGTGGGGAACGCTTAACTCCATTAGTCAGTACTGGCAGAACCTCATTATTTTCTTTCAGTAATGAAGCTGATTATGGAAGCTGCAGATGGTCCATAAAATTCTGCCCAGTCAGCATCCAGCACCCTAAACAACTACCTCCATCACGGTGTCCCACCAAGATCAACAGGAATGCTCTGCACATCAAACCAGGTGCCAACGAGAACATGAGAAGAGTCACTCTCACCGGCTTTGGCCATCAGTTTCGGACTTCTCTTTAGCTGGATACTTCTCAGTTTACACAAGTTATAAGCAGCATATGATTTTGGAGATTACAAGTGTTGCATGGCTTTTTAAAAAATCCATATCAAATTTTGGCAACCGGGTATCAGATTTAAAAATTAATATACTGTTATCTGCCTCCAAAATCTTAGGGTGAGATGGTTGTTAGTCCAGTTAACCAAAAGAATCATTTGTTATTGTGTGCCTTCAAGTCATTTTTGACTTGTGGTGAACCAAAGGTGAACCTATCGTGGGGTTTTCTGGGCTGAGAGTGTGTGACAAACCCAAGATCACCCAGTGGGTTTCCATGGCCAAATGGGGAATCAAACCCTGGTCTCCAGAGTCATAGTCCAACATTCAAACCACCATACCATGCTGGCTCTCAAAAAAAAAAAATCATTTAATTCATGCTTTGTTGTTGTTCTGTGCTTTCAGGACAACTCTGTCTTACGGCAACACTACCATAAGATTTTCTTGGAGAGATTCATTCAGAGGGGTTTGCCATTGCCTTCCTCTGAGGCTGAGAGAGTATGACTTTTCTCAGTAGGTTTCCATGGTTTAGCAGAGATTTGAATCCTGGTTTCTAAAGTCCTAGTCTAACATTCAAAGCATTATACCATGCTGGTTCCATAAACTGTTACTGCCAAAGTACAAATGAAATCTGGCTTTTTTTTTCTTTCAAACTTCTAAATTAAAACCTGAAACCGTAATCTCTCAGCCTCAAGTTCAAATTTCTATTTTAGGGAATTTAATTTCAGGGATGCTTTTAAAATAATTTGAACACTGAGTTCCTGTGGCTGAATTTTAAGCCAGCAATGCTTGTATCAAGACACCAAATTCAAAAATACTTTTACACTTTCTTTTGGCAGGGGGAGGAAGGTTAGATAGAAGGTTACATCTTCCCAGCAACTTCTTGTAATTATGCAGGGAAGTCTGCTTCCAAAGGTTAATCTGAATTTTCTAAAACTTAGCCACAAAATGTGTTTTCACCGTATCTGAGCACATGCAGAGCGCATCTTAACAACAACATATAGTTAAAAATCAGTTCACTACTTTTTAACTATATATTCTCAGTTACCGAGGCTGGGCTCAAGTTGATGGAAAGCAGAACCAATATACTCCTCTTTGTATGTTATTATATAATATGTATTTATTTAAAGAGAGTTGGACTAGGACACTGGGAGACCAGGGTTTGAATCTCTGCTTGGCCATGGAAACCCATTGGGTGACTTTTCACAAGTTACACTCTCTCGGCCTCAGAGGAAGGCAACGGCAAACCCTTTCTGAACAAATTCGGCCAACAAAACCCTGTGATATGTTCACCTTTGGGTATCTGTATGTCAGAAATGACTTGAAGGCACACAACAACAATAATTTATTTAAGGTATTTCTATGGCCAAGTGTCTCCATCCCCTATTTTTCACTTCACGCTTTGCAAACCTCTACCATTTCCACTGTTCCCTTTGTACTCAACGTTATTCCTTTCTATGGGAGCCCCAATTCCAACCTCTCTTGTCTATGGGAACTGGTCATAATTCAATGGTAGAGCACTTATTTTGCTTGCAAAAAGGTCCCCACATTCATTTTAAGGCTGGGAAGGGGAAAAACCTATCTGAAATGGTCATGGAGAACTGCAAGACATTGTAGCCAGATGAATGGTCTGAGGCCTACATATTTTTATCTAGTTAAAGTGGGAGTTGGCAACCTGTGATCCAGCAGGTATTGCTAAACAGATGCTGTATCAATGGCTATATATACAGGCTGAGACTGATAGAAGATGCAGTCCAACAACATCTGAAAGGCCACAAGTTGTCCACCACTATTTAAAGAAAAATATTTGAGAATGAAATTATTTAACATCTCCTCCCATTGAATTTATCAGACTCTGAAAGACAATCAAAGTCTGAACTCCCATTATTGCCTCCACCACCCAACTCTCTCTTTATTGCAAGGGTGGGAACAACATGGCCTTACCTATGTGGTAGGACTGCCACTCCCAACATACCTTCCCCATTGGCTATTCTTACTAGGGCAGCTGAGAATTTCAGTCCATCCATATTGGGAGAGCCATACCATTCCCACCTCTGCTTTAGTACTCACTTTCATCTGAGCCACGGAAAGCTACCCGTGTCTGAAGGCACGAATCAATGCGCCGGAAATGCCTGAAGAGGGGTTTTACTTGTTTGCTGGGAGGATGGCTTTCTTCAGTCACCCTGTAGACAGAAGGCAAGGTTTAGAAGCTAGAACATGAGTAGTAGGTCATTCCAGCTGCAAAGCAAATCATGTATTTGGAGAACAAGAAATTAATACAGTTCTGGGAGAAGCATACTCTCCAAATTTCACAGATGAAGACTGGGATATGTGCAGCTAAGCCACCGCAGACTGAAGTCAAGATGGGAAAAGAATACACAAGTGAGGGGAGACTGCAGCGATTTGCTTTTGCCTGAGCCTACTGGGAAGTGGAAGATTGCACTCTCTTCTCCCTGCTGAGTTAATTGAATGCAAGCTACTTTTTCACTTTGAACTCAGTTTGCAGCAATGGAAATAAGCTGAGTACAAAGGGAAAAGGGAAGAAGGAGAGAGAAACTGGGACATGTTTAAAGCAGCTGAAAAGCTGGAATGGCAGAGGATTAATTGGACTGTTCCTCCAGATTGGGACAACTGGAGGACATAAAAAAGTTAAAGAATTTTGAATACATTTTCTGTACCAGCACTGTGGCAGTCTGGGGCAGCTATGGGACAGGAAAATGGTCACAAGATTGTAAGCCTGGGGGCAGGGAACTGTTTTGTTGTTCTTTTACTTGTAAAGCACCACATACAGTGATGGTGCTACATAAATGAATGAATGAATGAATGAATGAATGAATGAATGATGATATCACCTCACTGTTATAGCAAGCCATTCAAGAGGGATGGCCATTCTTGATACATTTTGAAGCTCTTCTCTAAGTTGCTGCTGTCCAGTGCTGCCACTTTAATAGGAGGGGCTTACAAGATTTCAGTGCTAGTAGGCCTTGGTTTCTTTATGTTCAGGTTGGGACTTGCAGGACCTCTGTGGCCAAAGAAATCCTAGGACTATTCAGTTAATGTTGTGTTTCTTAAGATGCTTTTGCATTACACACTTGATAGTACTTAATGCCCACTCTAGGGAACTCTGGGACCTGTAGTTTAACAGCTACTTACACTTCTCCGCTAGAGAGCTCTAATGTATTCTCCTGAACTACTTTTCCTAAGGTTATCTCAATTGATTCCTCAGACCCTTCTCTCATGACCAATAGTTCTGGGGAGTACACTAGAGTTCTTTAGCAGAAAATTCAAAGTACCTCACGAGGGTGCCTTAGGATGGAACCATGACAGTTAAAGTATTATCAAGCTGATGTAATGATGTAGTGCAGATATACCTGTAAAGTTAGCTGCTACTCTGTGTAACAAGTTATTTTAACTAAATTGTTGTTATTGAAAAGATGTGTGTAGTCCTGTTTCCCATATTCCACAGCTGCCACTCATTTTTTAAGGGACAAAAAAAAAATCCAAAAACATTCCTACCACTGTAGCAGTTGGCTTTTTCCCTGCAAATTTCATTATTTATCCATCCTCCTGCCCTCTACTGTGAGACAACATTAACATCCTACTGGCTTCAGCAGACAAGGGGTCCATTCCTGCTACACAATTCTAGCACTAATACTACACTTTAACTGCTATGGTTGGATCCTAGGTAATCCTAGGATTTGCAGTTTAGGGAGATGCATGAAAAATTACCAGCCAGAGTGCTCCAGTGCCACACAAACTACAAACTCTAGGATTCCACAGGATGCAGCTAGTGCAGTGCAGGTGCAATCATTGCGCTATAACTGTTTAGTATGAAAGCAAGGAAAGCAAATTAATAACAGAAAGAACAAGGCTGGTAGGCCGAGTCACGTAGGAAGGGAAGGGAGGGTGGGAAGGCACTTTGCCCCAGGCGGCAGTGTTTTTGGAGCATCCTAGCTTATAGCCACCCCCTGCATGCCCTGGCCACGCCTCCACATACCATAGCCACGCCGCCTCCCGCATCCCCTACACGCCCCAAGCTCTGCCACTGGGTAGGCCTTCCCAACCAAAGCAATTTCTCCTGTTGTACCCACGCCATTAAAGACACAGCTAGGTTGTTTAGCTTGCCAGATGGCAACATTTTATCTCCCTCAACTTAAATCATGGTTGCCCAGCCACTATTCAGAAGCACAGTCATTAAAAATGTAAACTACAAACAGGAAGAACCTAGATATAATCTCTGTCTTCTATAGACTTGCCTTCTGACATGCACATGATATGGATTATGCCCATTTTCAACAAACAGATTGATCCACTGGACAAAACTGATTCTTAATTCTAACTTTTGGGAAGTTGGAGAACTTTTTTCTCTCTTCTTTCTATTTTCAAAAATAGAAAACTATTTCAAATTGGTAAGCTTCATCGAAGTAATTAATGTAGTTAAAAGAGTGCCTCAGAGTATGACAAGGCAGCTTCTGTTCTGCAGTTTCTATCTGCGCTCTCTACTCACTTAAGTTCAACTGTCTCCACAAGCTGATGTAGCTTCAGAATTTCATCTTCCAGTTTCTGATAGAGAGAGGAGTCCTTCATGATGAGCAGATAAAGATCCTAGGACACAGAAGAAAACAACATGGGCCATCATGCCCTGACAACAATCAGCAGGGTACGTCATCTCCTTACATTCACCAGAACCACTCTGTACTGCATCCAAACATTGGATTTATATCCATGAAGGCTCATTTAAAAATAGAAACCAGGTAGTCTTAAAGGTGCTGCAACATTTCTCCCCCACACCATTCCTCTTTTTTATGCTATCTTGACAGGAGGACTTGGCACTTTAGAAAGATAAGCTTTTGCTTTATATAAAACAATAGGTAGAATATATTGCAAACTGACATTATTCATTTCTTTAAAAGTGAGTTTCTAGTTCCCCTGAGAGTAAGCTTAGGAAGCCATAAAGTACCTTGATGACTTTGCCTGCTTTCTCCTCTTCCTGCAAGATCCCCTTGTATGTCTCAAGGAAGTGCAGCAAAATAACCAAAACTGCTTGTTTCCGGTGCATGGCCTCACCTTCTTTCCAACAGGGTGGTGATGGGATTGTCGATGCTGTCATAAAAGTGGCCATAGGGAGGTCAAGGGCAAATCATGTGATCAGATTTCAAAAGGCAATGATTTTGAAGAGAGAAGGAAATACCAAGTGACAGGCATGGGCAAAACATGGCTCACTGAATTGCAACTTGCAGCATTCTTCATCATTGGCTAGGCTGACTGGACTGCTGGGAGTTGCAGTCCAACAACTTCTGCAGAATGAGAAAGCTGCAAAAGAGACTTAGAGGATATCAATTCCAGTCCCCTTTAATGCGCATCGCTCTTGGTTTCCAATTACCACAAAACTGTGGACCCAGGTATCTGATGATAAATCCAGTATACTGAGAATTCCAGTTGAGTTCAGTAACATAGTGGTTCAAATGTCAAATATGAACCACAAAATCAAAGTTTAAATCCTTTCTCAGCTATGCTGCTTACTGGATGATAAGCTAGACACTTTCTCAAAGCTTCACCTATCGAGGTCTTTGTAAACAACCCCAGTTCATAGTGGAGCACTAACATGTAAACTAAAATGACAGTAACTATCCACAAGCTTTTGTCTCCAGAAAATTCCAGTTTATCTACATTCAAGGGAAACAAAAAAATAAAGCCTATTTCTAGATTGTATAGAAATGGGTGGAAAGACAGAAGTAGCTGAAACTGCTCATTCAAGTAGACTAGATGTCATGTGTGATTCACCTCTAAAAATAATGCTATAATGCGTGTGTGAAATCAGCAGGAATCTCAAAATCAGAAAAGGTAACATTCCATTTAAACACAAACAACTTTCCATCTATCAGTACCCATGTCTGTGGCAACTGGGAGTGCTCTTAATTGAGATGAACAATCTAATTGTTGCCTATTGACTGAAATTAACAAAATTCACCAAGGCTGCAGATTTTTCAGAGGTGTTAACATTTTCTGACAAAAGCTCTGTGTGACAACATCTGCCTCCAAAGAAGTTTATCAAAGAGGCCAAAAGATAACTGAAGGTGCAGTCTCAAAACATACTTATTAGGGAGTCCCATTGAACAAAGCAGAATTTATTTCTGAGAAAACATTATTGGACTTGCACTGTTGAGTCCCCAGAGAATTATGTTAGACCATTGATTCTCAGCCTTTGGTCCTCCAGCCGCTTCAGTCTTCAGTTCCCAGAAATATCAACCAGCAGAGTCCACAATGAAAAATTCTGGAAGCTGAAGTTCAAAACCAAAGGTTGAGAACCCCAGGTTAGATGAGATCTGCCCAGTGAAATGAGATAAGATTGGACATATGTCTTTACAATTTTTGGTGTATGGTGTGTATCCCTGTCCCCTTTGCTCAAAATCTTGTATTTCAGATTTGCCATTCCTCTATGGGGTTCAAGGAAGCACAATCAAGTATCAATTTATTAAACAAATTAGGATTAGGGCTAAATTAGGATTAATTACAGCAATCTGTAAAACAAATTTGGTTTAGGGTAGCCAGATGCAAAAGAGAACATCAATCCTGCCCTTTTAGTATGGTGTATGTTAGAAGCAATTTCAGTGTTTAGTTTGCATGATATGCCTTATGAAAATTTTCTTTTTTGCATACACTTAAAAGACACAGGAGCCATAGGCTCTTTTGCATCTGCACAATCTATCTGGGCTGGAGCCAGAATTACAATTTATTGGGGACACGTGGACATCTTCAATATATCTTACCAACAGCATATATTGCAATCATTTTCCTGATTCCCTAAAACAGCAGCCAATAACACAGAACTGAGACTGGGGAAATCTTGTAAACACTGGATTTTATTTCAGTGGACATTACTAGGAAAAATGCTGGAAAAGATGTGGCTCAGTGATGCTCCCTCCCCATGATATCACACTATTCTGTGTAGAGAATGACTTTGCCTACAACCACTCAGTGAGCCTGCCAGCTGATTCACACTTTGTGGTAATCATATTTGTCTCACATGCCCATAAAGCATGAAGGGAAGATGTACAATGTGGATGCTCAAAGGGAAGTCCTGATTAGCCATTGTTTGAAGACTCTCCTGTTAAGCACAAATTCTCTTCCGAGAAAGGAGAATGTATGCCTATATATTTTGTAACTAGAGATGCCAGCAACTGAACTGGCATCTCATATATGCAAAGCATAAGCTCTAACACTAAGTTATGAAGTCTCTCACAAAGGGCTCATCCATCTTGAATAAAAACTAGGTTACTAGTTCTTTTTCTTCCCACTGCATCACATTCTCCCTCTGGAAGCTGTACATTCAGATGTGGAATATGCTAATATAAGGAGATGTCAAAACATAGAGACTGAATAGGATTTTGCCTAGAATCACAGAGTCAGCACCACAGGGGAAACTTCACTGTTTGAACTACAAGCTTCACAAATTCCTCCTCTGTTATCAATTAACATAATGCATTCCCCTGCAGCAAGTCAAAGAACATTGAAACATCCAGAAACATTGAACCAGAGGTGTAGCAATGGAGGGAATGAGGGTATTGTCTCCCAAATAAGAATTTTGCTCCCTCCAAGTGACATTTTCTCCAGTCCCTAAATTTCTGGCATTGCAGTAACTTAAAATTTCACTTGAGAATTTTTTTTTATTTAAAACACAAATCCTTAAAATTACATCCTTCCAAAGCATTGCTTGAAATTTAAACCGTCTTAACATAACATTTTCGATTTAAGAAAGATTAAATTACCATAAAGTTTTCCAGACACACGAGAGAACATATATCAGTTCCACATTTCTTAATTGAAATATTCACGCTTTTAAATTCTCTCTGTACCACATTGAGACTTCCTTAACCTCCTCTAATTCCCATTCTATGATCTTTTTACATTTCTCAAATATCACCTCCCTCACACAAAGTTGAGGGACCCCCCCATTTCTATTTACACAAATATTTAATACTTAATACCGTAATGATCATGTTCATTCAGCTTATTGTAATTTTTGCTTCAATAATCCGTCGACCTTCTCAATCTTGTTCTTCACCAAGAATTTAGAGATACTGTACAGTTTAGGCATCCAAAAAAAAAGAGCAGGCAAAGTTACTGAGGGAATGTGACCAGAACAAACCTAAATGTTCTGGGCATGAGTGATTTTCAGTGTCTTACTCTGCAATGCTACAAATTAGGAGACTGCAAAATGTCATAGGAGGAGGTAGAATTCTTATTTGGAAAGGCAATGCCCTCAATTTGGCCCTCCCCCCATAGCAATATATCCCTGAATTGAATACTAACTAGTAGAAGCTCTATCTCCTTTTCAGCTTCTGAGATTTCATAAGATGAGGCTGAAACACTTTTTGGCCATAAGCACTAACAGAGGTGCTTCAAAACAGGAGAGGCCATCATGCAGTCCTACAGATGTTTTTGGAATGTATTTGTTCGAATGCATCACCCAGTGTTTCTCACCACTGACTGTGATGACTACAACTGCTGAGAGTTGCCCACAGTTCCTTTAAAAGGAGGGCCCACAGTTGCTTTAAAAGGAAAAGGTGAATTGAATGCATACAAAAATAAGGGTTATGGAACCAGCTTGGGTGATGGGCATCAGCATAAGAAAATCCACAAAGCTCTCTGCAGTGACAATGGGGAACATGAAAGGGTGAAGTGAATAGAATTATTTCTGCAATTAAATGCATTAGAAGAAAATCTCTCCGCACGGCCCACCTCCCACGATGCCACCATTCTTAAAGAGACTTTCTATAATATATGGAAAGGATATTGCTGGTGCAGCTGATGTAAGAACTGTTCTGTGGGCAGGAACAACGAGTGGGTGAGGACAATGTCATCTAGGAGCAAATCTAAGAGAAAACAGGAAAAGGAAAAGTGATTAATACTGATGCCCCACCTCCTTGAATACAAAGTTACATTAGTGTCAAAAAATTTGGGACATCTTTTCTTAGAGTGATGTAAAACAAATCCTTCCCAAATCGGGGGCTATTTTGGACAACAAGTCTCACCAGCCCCAGATAACAGGGCCAATGGTAAAGGATCATGGGAGTTGATGTCTAAAATATCTGAAAGGCACCAAGTTAGGGAAGGTTGGTATAATAAAATGCAGAAAACAGACACGAGAACAGGCTTTGCATGTGGCCATGCAGATGTTGAAACAAGCCCAAATCAAACTGGTTTTGAAGGCTCCACCTTGGAAATATTTTTTGGGATAGGCAGGGCTGCCAACCTTCATCTTCGATGTAGGGGACAGAAATATAAACTCTTTCCACCTCTCTATCCTCTCTTTCCGCAAGCCATTAAATTATAATGTTATGTTAGCTTAGATGCAAACCCAGCAGCTAATGCTTATGTCCTGGGGCTCAGATTTGGAACATGAAAAGTAAAAACAGTGTGTTTCTGAGCATGTGCAAAAAGTGTCTATGCAGTGAATAAAAACGTAATCAGCACCTACATGTTCTACACAAGAAAGCTCTATCTCAAAGCATGCAAGTTTTACAATACTTCTTGCCATAGATTCAACTCCCATCGTAAACCTAACCCTCCCAAACTTTATTCAGCACAATTGCTTCACCACAGCTATTGCCTTTTACTTTTGTTGCTTTTTAATGTGTCAAGAAGCAAAAGTTGCAAGTCAGACACTGAAAAAGATGATAAGTAGTAGGGAAAAGGATGAAGAGTTGTGGTCCTCCAAATATTTCTGGACTGCCATTCCCATAATCCATAACCACAGGCCATGCTGGCTACGGCTGATGGAAGAACCACCAAGGTTCATGCCTGTTGGAGAACCAGCAAAGATGCAATGCCAGAATACTATGGTTGCCAGGCAAAATAATGAGTGGGGCTCTTGTTCTTTTAACAGTGGGAATTTCACCAAGGTGTTGCTTGTCAGACAAGGAGCACCTGCTGAAATTCCCCCTTCTACAAAACCATTAAAGCAGCAGTTTTTGTAACCCCTCCAAGAGTGACTTCTAGGATGCATGGGAACATTTTGCCATGTTTTTGGCCCCCTTGGACCATTTTAGGTCAATAGCATTTTTATTTATTTCTATACCGCCTATCAACTAAGTGTTATCTAAGCAGTTTACAATGTATTTTAGCTAATTGCCCCCAACAAGCTGGGTACTCATTTTACCGACCTACGGAAGGAAGGCTAAGTCAACCTTGGAGCCTGGCAGGATCAAACTCACAACCTTGTGGTTGCAGTACTGGCATTTAACCATTGTACCACCAGGGCTCCCTGGCCAAGGAGAAGCCTTTTTCTAAAATAGGAAGTAAGCAGGAAGTCATCTTCCAGTCACTTCCTACTGTTAAAAAGCCCTCACCTGGGCCCAAAATGGCCCATCCCCCCCCCACAAATAAAGGCAAAATGACCTCACACTTTTTAGAGAGCATTATTATTTTGGAGGGTGCATTCCTCCAAAGTCTCCTGGGGAGTTAATGTCTTTTATAGACCTTTTTCTTTTCAAACCAGGAGGTGGGAAGTTGCTTCCAGCATATTCTGGTTTTGACCAAAATGGCCCAGGAAAGCCTAAAAACATGGTAAAGATGCCCACCTACCATCCCCAGAGGGAGTTGGAGGCATTTTTATTACAAAAATATAGTGGGGGTAGGGGGTACACCCCCTAGAAATTCCAGGGAGCTAATGCCACCCATAGTTGACTATCTCTGTGTTAAAGGGACAGAAGCTCCATCCCTTATTTTACCTGGCAGCCCTACAGAATACAAAGGATTGATACTATTCTAGAAAAGATGTGGTTCAGGCTACCTCTACATAGTGTGGTGAGGGGCAAACAAGAAAACACTCCTTTCCATTATGGTGTCTCATCTTTTGAATGCTGTCACCCAATTCACTGAGCACCCCTGTTGATATCACTTCAGCAGAGAGCAAATGCATTTTAAAAAATTCTCCCAGCCTTTTAAAACCTTTTAAGGGCCTGCTGTACAGATTTTACCAACTATCTCTTATTTAGTTTGTTTTGTTATTCTGTTGAACTTAGGATTTTTGTATTGTTATTTAATAGCAAACCATTCCGAGAAAATGCCCCCAATCTATTGAACCATTAAAAAAAAACCCAGACAAATGATGTAGATTAGCTCAAGTGACAACCACTGAAGCACACCGAAACACAGCTTATGTGTGCACTATGCAGGCTGGACGCACAACTTACCCTCTGGAACGTAACAAAATTGGATACATACTCTGAGCTTGTCTAGCCTCTGGATCTAGGCCCCTTGCAGAGTTATAGCGTTACGATTTAATTTTTAACTGCCAGGGATTCACCCTATGGAATCCTTGCATTTGAAGTTTAGAGAGGAGCATGCAGAATTCTCAGCCAGAGAGCTCTAGTGCCTCCCCAAACTACAAATCCCAAGGTTCCATAAGATGAAGCCATGAGAATTAAAGTGGAATCATAGTGCCATTACTGTGTAATGTTAACCTGGCTCAGCCTCAGTGACCCAGTAGTGCCCGCCAGCTGTGCTAGGCTAAATCACCCGCCAACCTCAAGCACATAGTCAACGGTCTTGCTCAGCTGGGAAATGTGGTCCAACACACTTGGGAAGACATCATGTTGGGGAAGACCGGCCTACCATGTACAACAGTCTTCCCTTTACAATCCATAGATTGGTAGAGAGGACATGATACTGGAGAAACAACCAATCCCCCACTCCTCTCTTCATGCAGTTACAAGTACATGCATGGAATGCCCAAAAATGGATTCTTGAGATAGGGCAATTGGCATCAGAGAAAGGACAGGAAGCGAAAGAATGCTTAACACTTTTCCTTCACCAATCTTGTTTCTTTATCTTTGAAACTCTCCCTGCTACACCAGCTGTTTTTATCTTTGTAAACCTCCCAATTAGCGTTGGCATGTGTTCCAGACCAGTCTGACAGATCTGTTCCCTGTGACGTGATGGATAAGGGACATGTGGCCTTTCAGATGTTGTTGGAACTACCATTTCCATCACATCTGAATACTGGCTGGGGCTGATGGAAGAAAAAAGCCCAACAGCATCTGGCAGGTCACAGGTTCTGTACACCTCTTCTATGAATTGATCTAATGGGGATGGGCTCAAAACAGATATAACAATAACAACAAAACAGAAAATGGACCATGTGTGTTTGTGTAAGTAAACAGGAACTATGTAGAGGTAGAGAACGTGGGATGGCAAGAGGGCTTTTTTGTTCCCATCAAGTGCTATTTGCATTATCAAATGGAAAGCTCCCAATAGCTATATATTACCAATGCAAATGGCAGCCATGGGCAAAGGGAGGGATCACAGTAGGTGCAAAATGTTAAATCCCCTTTGGATAACTTGGAACTCTCCTTTTGTGGCTATTTATTTAAAACAAAGAAATATGCAATTACTAATTGCAAACTTGTAGTTACATCTATTTTTGACTAAACTAGTGGCCACCAACACATCCAAGTGCAAATTCTATTACAGATTGCACACAGAACTGGGTTTGGCCTGGTCTAACTCTGTTCAGCTTCACGGAGTGAATTCAAGGCTGAGCCCAGATCTTGCTGCCTGAAGCAAAAGTCAAGATGTTGTCTCCCCTCCATTCAATGCACAGAACGTGAGCAGACTGGCAATTGAAACCTCCTTTGACACTGGCCATGGGACAGAGTTCACTCTACTGTTACCACTTTGCCCTCTGTGACAGGCAGTTACAACAAGACTCTACGAGGTATATGCCTCTGCCAGTAGGAAAACAATGGATGCTTCTTCACTCACTGCCACACTCCCAGCATCTCAGAAACTCTATGTTGGTGCAGCTCCCTGGCTTCTCAGAGGAGTCTTTAGGAGTTGCATCAGCAGATGTAGCTACAACAGTGGAGCTCCATCAACATAGCTACATCTCTCAAAGCAGAATCTTCAACAATTGTTTCTAAATGATGTGGCAGGAGAGCCCTCCTTAGAGCATCTGCCAAGGGGCAAGGAAAAAGACACCATACCCAGGAAATATCCAAATCAAGTGTCTAAGATCTTCAGGTTTGTCGTTTACAACCTCCCATTCCAATATTCCATTATTATTGTTATTTTGAACAATATGTTGCAATGGGAAGGAATGCTAATGCTTAGGATTCTGTCTAGCAACCCGTGTTCTCTCCTATGATACTCCATTCCACTCCCTTACCTTAGTCAGCCAGCATTCTGTGATTAGTAATCACGCCCCATCCTCATTAGGCTGTTTCAGCTCCTCCTGCCCCAGGTAATTTTTTGCTAAAGATTTCTTCTGCAAACATGGAGTTCCCAAGTTTATTGGTATCTTCCACTTAAGCATCCTCCCTCCCTCAGAGAATATAGAGGCCTTTTCACAATTCACAAACATAGTGCCATGATTCCACTTTAACTGGCATGGCTATATCCTGGAGTTTGTAGTTTAGTGAAACACTAAAACTCCCTGGCTGGGAATTCTAATTGTTCCTCCATAAACTACAACCCTAGGATGCCATGGCAGCTAAAGTGGAATCACACTGTTTTAACTGTGTAGTGTGAAAGAGCCCTGGGTCCTTATGAAAAGGGAAGTGTGGGGAGAGAATGTTATATGCCAGTGTGGCTTTTGTGGAGAAGGGGATTTCAAATTTATATTCTAATGCAGATGTAGGCGGCTCCAATTTTTATCAGAAAAGCAGGAGGTGAGAAGAGGCTGCCTTCTCCCTTATGAGGAGAAAAGCATCTGGGCGGAAACTTGATCAGGATAATGGTCTGAATATGGAAAGTGTTTAGCTTCCCTTCTGCTCCCTGCAGAGTAAAAGGCACAGTGGGAGAATATTTTGGTAGACTAATGTTGATCTTTTAAAAAAATCTGCCCACAGAAATAGGATTACAAGTAAATACCTCTCCTCCTTTCCTTGTACTCAGGCAAATCCAGAGTCTCTCACAACTGCATTAAAATAAGAAATGGGGAGTGAGGGAGCCACAAAAAATTCTCTCCATCTCATCTATTTACATCTAGTCTGATCCTAAACCAACAAGGAATAAGTTATTTCTGTGTACAAAAATAAATCAATGCCGAAAGCTTCAGAATATCTATCCAAGCACTCATTCCTAAAACTCTTCTGGTAGCCCATATACCACTTCCATCAGATGACAAAAGCTAAAGTTATAGTTGCCTCTTATTCTTTTTTCTATTTCAGCAAATCCAAACTAATCCAAAATCCAGATTTTAACAAATCCAAATAAATAATTTGGTTCTTGAACAAGACTACCAGTAGAATACAGTTAACTGGAATGGAAGCCACTAATGTTCCACAACAATTTCTGTTGTGGAACTGGTTAACAGATCTTAACTGCCTCTGCCTTAAAACATCTCATGGGAGATTTCTGCAGGCAATCAAATATTACAGTTAGATGATCATATTAGCAGATCTTTCGCCAAACATTTGCTGTGCTAATTCTTAAAATTATTGCCTTTCAGCTTGATTGGTTCTGATATATGTTTATCAGAACCAAACAGGGTCAGCCCTGACATTGGGCAGAATGAGACAACTGCCCTGAGTAGCGCTTGCTATAGAGCAAGGATTGGATGGGGCTGCACATTCCACTTCATTTCCTGCTCTCTGTCCCCTATGCTAGCCTCCTGTCCTCAGGTATAAGGAAGCATGCTATATTACTGCCAAGGTTTGAGATTCAACCGCCAGTCAGTTTTGTATATGAAATGGAGAGGTACTATCATGCCCTTCCCCACAAGCAATAAAATATCTTGGCCCTGGCAACAGTTCTTTTAATGTCAAACTGAAAGTAGACTCAAGCCATTTCTGCACTAGACTGTTATAGCGCTATTATTCCACTTTCAACATCCTATAGAATCCTGGGGGTTGCAGTTTTTCCCTCCCAAAACTGCAAACCCCAGGATTCCATAGGATGTTGAAAGTGGAATCATAGTGCTATAACAGTCTAGTGAGGAAATGGCCTCAGTCTCAGCCCTATTCCCCCCTTGCTCTATTTTTCTGCAGTCCTTCAACAAAAAGCAAGCCTTTTTTGTTGTCTTTTTGACAGAAGACCCCATATAAGCTCTTCAGTAGCAACCTTATACTTTCTTCATATTGTGATACTGGAAGCATTCAGCATCTCATAGAAATAGCTTTTCCCATGTCTGTATCTTTCAAAGGCCCAAATTAAACATTATGCTGATTTGAAGCATATTTCTTCTTATGCTGTTAGCACAAACCACTTCCTTAATCAAAAGCAGCCACAAGAGGACCTGACCCAGATCAAGACTAAGATCCAGGAGGTGAGGGAATTAAATCCTTCCTCCTGAGCTATCTTCCTGTTAACTCCACCTGCCAAAGATGATAATTACTCTCAAAGGTGCTGCTTACAGTGAAGAGCATTTTCAGGGGCAAACAGCTTTTAGGAAGATAATTTTAAAGAAGCACTCATGCCTGAACATCAGAAACAGAGGAAAGAAGTAGGATCTCCAACAAAAGCCATTTCCACACTACACTACTATAGTGCTATTATTCCACTTCTATTCCAGATTAGGAAGGGGCCTTTAGAATTCTCATCCAGAGAGCTCTTTGGCCTCAGTAAACTACAAATGCCAGGATTCCACAGGCTGTTGAAAGTACATTAATAGCACTATGAAAATGTACTGCAGAAATGGCCAAAATTGCAGCATGGAGTGCGCCTGTTCTTGTTTCCAATTAGTCAGCCATGCTCTTCTCTTCAGTAAGCTTTTCCATTCCCCTCCATCAATTTTTCCATTCTCTCCTCCAATACTTAAGGCAGAAGTTTATTGCCAAAAGCACAATCCATTATCACTGAGCTATTTGGGGGTATTTCCCCTCTAAGTATTCTGTTTTACACATTTTTTGTACTTCTGCAAATGCACAGATTTTTCCCAGGCCTCTGCTATATCCCTCTTGTGCCCCATGGCATCATTTTGGCTACATAAGGAATACCAATTATGCCTAAAAAGGGGTAGAGGAGTATATTTATACAGGAAACCCTCACCTTTTGACATCTTGTTATCTTCATAGAATCATAGAAATGTAGAGTTGGAAGAGACCACACAGACCATCCAGTCCAACCCCCTGCCATGCAGGAACACCCTCAAAGCACTCCCAACAGATGACCATCTAGCCTCTGCTTAAAAACCTTCATCTTATGACTCACTCTTTTGACACTTCCAAATTAAGGACAAGTTTCATTAAATCGATGGGTATTCCACTCTTTCATCAGTGCTCCGTGCCTATGGAGGCTCGCTTGGAACCACTTGCACATGTGTGCTGCTTGCAAAGCTAGCTGAGGAGGGGAGAAGGCACTAAACCAGTGGTTCTCAACCTGTGGGTCCCCAGATGTTTGTGGACTTCAGCTCCCAGAAGCCCCAGCCACCATGGTCAATGCTCAGGGCTTCTGGGAGCTGAAGTCCACAAACATCTGGGGACCCACAGGTTGAGAATCACTGCACTAAGCCGACAGAGAGACTTTGCAAGCAGCATGTGCACTGTTGGTTCCAAATGAGCCTCCGTAAGTCCTTCATGCTCCCTACAGTACAATATATGAGTTCCACTTTTCAACCAATTCTGTTTTCTGACAGCATTCCAGTCCCTAACCCGTCAGATAAATTGGGGAAGCCTATATGGGAATAGTACAGAAAGGCAGAAACCTGCATCTCTTCTCCTCTGCTCCACGGACCTGCCCACCCCCGGAAGTATCAGTGAATAAAATGGAACAAGGGCAGGAAAACTTAGAATGAAATAATGTCTCATCACAGATGTTGTTTCTCTATCTCACCCATTCACAGTGATGTGTTTTGGACATTAATGCCCATTTGTCTCAGATCCCAGCCATGTTGGTTGGCTGCATTTTGGGGCTGATGAGAACTGTAAGCCAAATTTCAGCTTGGTCCCAGGAATTATTGTTTCCAGTACTGTTACAGAATATCTTTTTACTGGAAGTGCCAGAGAACAACATTACATGCAGCATATATGCACTATATAGAGATGGAAAGAATCTTCAAAAATATTCAAGTGATAAATTAAAAAAAAATCTGTCAGGATATCCTGATGAGAATAATACTGGAGGGATGATAATTCTCACAGTTTGAAGTTTATTGCTTTTGAAAAAAAAACAATTGCAGGATTGTACCAAAGAGGATTGCACCAAGAACAATATTTTCTGCATAGAAAAGAACATTTCTGCACAAAAATTGCAGTTTTCTGCATTTGAAAAAGCATGATCATTTTTCACAAAGAGTAAGTCCCAATATATACATAGTCCTTGACAACCATAGTTCTCAAGGACATCTTCTTTTTTTTTGTAGTGAGGAAAAAACTGTGAAATTATTAATTCGTCCCTTGTGAGAACAAAATTTAAACAAATTTACATCTACCATTGCACAGTGGGTTGCTTTAAAAAAAATTAAAGAAAAAGACGTTCGAGTCAAGAAAACATTTGAGAGTGGTCCTCGCGCTTGCTTGTCCTCTCCACTATAAATTGTAGTAAAATCACTAATTCTGTTCTGGATCTATTTGGACTAATTTTGTCCCTACCCACTCATCCTCTCTCCTCCTCCACACTGTGCTGTGCTGTGTCACATGCTCCACAAGGAAAAAGAGGTGAACTCCTTGCCTTCCCAACAAATGTACTGCAGTCCTTGTGAGCAAGAAAATCCTATTGGATTCACTCTGGTATACTGTGGGGTGAGGCAGAGAAAAGAGGCCAGCATGTTAATCCTTCACATCAGCCAGACATCAAAAGACAGCGGGATCCTCCAAGCCAGGCTTCCAGACAATCAAAACTGTCTGACTGGCTGAGGGGGAGAGGGAGAACAAGAGGAAGTTAATTAGCCACCTTTGTATTATGCCTTTCTAGCGGCAGGGTTCTAATCCACGGCTGACATCCCTAAATAAACCATTAAAACACACAAACACGGGCTTCTATATCAAGAGTGGAGTGCCTCAGGGTGGGCTAGATTAATCACTGTGCTTAAGTGAGCCACAAAGTAGGAGCAAGCCAACCTCCCCCACCCAGCTATGGCCTAATTATCTACAGACTGTGTCCATCTTTGACCCGATTTGGATCTCCTTCAAAAGCATCCAGAAGCCCAGCAATTCAGCAGCCATCCTACTTCATGCATAACAAATTGGTGCTGGCAAAAATATTCACTTGGAGATTTAAAAATGGTGCCATTCCAAAGGACATGCACTGGGCATGGCCTTGGCAGGTGATGATGGGAGCTCTAGTCCAACACATCTAGAGGGTGCCTGGCTGAAGAAGTCCAAAGTATGAAAGTATTGGAAATACTGTAGCTCTGATCCAGCTCTTTCTGGGTTCTGTGGGGCCAAATATAATTGAATATTGCAAACACAATGACAGTTTAAGCCCCACCATATATTTTTAACAACAACAAAAACAAATTATTTATTAAATTAGTCTTGTATGCACTGTCCCCAAAGTTCCAAGCATCCAACAAGGTATCATAGAATCACAGAATCATATTGTTGGAAGAGACCCTGGGGCCATCGAGTCCAACCCCCTGCCATGCAGAACACCCATCAAAGCATTCCCAATAGATGGCCATCCAGCCTCTGCTTAAAAATCTCCAAAGAAGGGGACTCAACCACACTCCAAGGCAGCATATTCCACTGCCGGGGAGCTCTGACTGTCAGGAAGTTCTTCCTGATGTTCAAATGGAATCTCCTTTCCTGTAGCTTGAATCCATTGCTCCTTGTCCTAGCCTCTGGAGCAGTAGAGAACAAGCCTGCTCCCTCCTCAACATGACATTCCTTCAAATATCACTCCAGGACTCTTCTGTCTGTGATGCTCGGTAGTATTCCAACATTTAGATGGAAATCTTAAATTCCTTATTCAAGGTGAAGAGGGCAACTGCAGCTCCTCTCCATCTCCATCTCTCTCTCTCTCTTTCTGAACTCAGCTAGCAAAGTATAGCCCCTTCCTTAGGGCTTCCCCACCCACTGGGCCAAACCAATAAGAGTGTTACACGCTCATAAGCAGTGACCTAGAACAGAAATAAATACCCCACCTTCATTGAGAGTTGTGTCTGCTGCGCAAGTGTAATGATTCGGGGGCTTTTCACATTATGTAGTTATATCACTATGATTCCACTTTAATTGCCACGGCTGCATTCTATGGAATCATGTTTGGTGAAACATTATATCTCTGTAGCAGAGAATTCTAAATATCCTTCCCTAACCTTCAAATCCCAATATTCAATAGGATGTTGCTATGGTACTTATAGAGAGCCATTGTGGTATAATAGTTTGAATGTTGGACTAGGACTCAGGGAAACCACGGTCAAATCCCTGCTCAGCCACAGAAACCCACTGAGTGGCCCAGAGCAGGTCACACTCTCTCAACCTCAGGGGAAGGCAAGGGCAACCCCCCTCTGAACAAATTTGGCCAACAAAACCCTGTGATGGCATCACCTTAGGGTCACCATAAGTCAGAAATGACTTGAAGGCCAACAACAATAATGGTAGCTAAAGTGGAATCATAGACCTATTACTGTGTAGTGTCAAAAGGCCCTCGGCACACAGCTGTGCACACACAACTTTGTTTCCACGTGACCTCAAGATATCCATTACACTGATGGGATGGGCATTATTATATGTTTATAATGTGCCTGTGCCAACATTTGAGTCTGTAATTTGGGCGGTAATCCATAATAATTTACACCAGGGTGGGGAAACTTTTTCCTATTAGCCCAGAAGAAACATTTACTAGGGGCCACAGTCCCTTGTGGGCTGCAAGGCTAGTCCAAGACATTTCAGGCATGAGACAAAACAGCTAATCCCCTCCCCTCTCCCTGTACACAACAAACACACAGTAGCCAAGGCTGACCAGGTTATTTTGGCACTTGAGCTAAGCATGGCAGCTGGCAACAAAAATACAGTGACTTTCAATATATTTGCCTTTTCAAGATAACTCAGATTCAGGTGTTGAGAATGGTTGCCTCATTCTACGTAATAGCAGGGACAATCCAGATGGGTGGAGCCAAAGCCAATGCTGCAAAACTGAAAGTGAGTGGAGTTTGCAGCACCGTTTCGACTAGGGATGGGCCAACTGAATCCTCGAATCCTGGGCAAGGATTCAAGATTTGCGAATCTGAATCCCTGTGCTAAAATAGGCAAACCGAATCTTTCAAATCCACCAACCAAATAGTTTGTTGGAGAACGGGATGTCTGAAAACCTGGGAGACTGGGATGCCTGAAAACCTGAGAGACCAGATACGCAAGGGGAGATGGCAAGTAGATGAGTTTTTCCCTTGGAGTAATGATGACCTTCGCTAACAATTTCAGAAATAACATCTAGGGTTGTATTCTAAGATATTTAAATTGAACTTTCAATATTTAAGTTCAGCACTTGACTGGAAGGTACAGGCTTGAGATTTCAAGGACAGCTGAAACATTCCTTTGCATAGCTCCCTTGCAAACCTCTTTCACACACAATTCTGGGGTTTGCAGTTTTACAAGGTGTCACAGCCTTCTCTGACAAAGTGTACTGGTGCATCAGCAAACTACAAACCCCAGGATGCCATAAGGTGCTATGCAAAGAAAATCCAGTTTTGACCTAAATTCGCTCTCTATTGTAGTATGTGGCCCTGTTTACACAGGCAGGAAAATGTGGGATTAATCCACATTGTCCTGCCTGTGTAAAAAGGGCCTTTATGTAATTTTCAATCTGGGGAGACCCTGCAGCAAAACTATGACAATTGTCCTGGCCAGATTTCTTCAGAGGGAGGTTTGCCTTTGCCTAGGCTTTTGTTGAGGCTAAGAGAATGTGTCTTGTCCAAGATTATCTTTCTTTCCCTTGCTTTTTAAACCCTTTTAAAATAAAGGATTCGAAAGATTCAAGATTCGTGAGATTCGTGGATTCTCAGAACCTTCCAGGGATTCAGATCCGGATTCAGATTCAGAAAATTCTGGATTTGTCCCATCCCTAGTTTCTACTTCTGTGCTACTTTTCTGTTCTCTACCTATCTTTCTCCATTGCATGCATAGGTACGTACACATGCAAAGCGCAAGAAGCAGCAGTTCTCAGAGTGGCAGCCTAAAAAGCAAGAGTGGGACCACATACTTCATATTCTGGAGAGCCAAATGATACTGAGGGCCAGGCGACACTGGTTCTTATATAGGCCTTTGGTACTGTTACTCTTCCTCTGTAGCAGAGCTTGTCTGAGTGTCGGAGAACAGATTACCATTTATCTTTTTCCTTCTTCTCCCCCACCTCTCAGAGCACATCACTTTGGTATGCTAAGAAGCACTAGGGACATGAAAGGTGAAAATAACATCACACATCTTGCAGCTTATTAACTCCTGTTAACTGAGCTTGAGAACATCCTCTAAAAAAATAGATTCTAAAACTGCAGATTCTGTATATAACTGTGTGAGTCTATCAGTTGCTGCCACACCCCTTCAATCCACTGAAGATACTTAGCACCTCTCAGTAGAAGCAGAAAAAGGGAGAAAAAAGCACATTCTTTAAAAGAAAAGAAAAGCAGGCACTGCATGAACAGCCAAGGGCCCAGAAACCAAGAAGTCCCCAGGGGAGTTGCAAGCCAGGAGTTGGAGCCCAGGCAATGTGAGCCCAGAGAGTTCAGCTGCAAGAGGAGATTATACAAATTTGGCAGGTTCAGGGAAGGAGATGCTGAAAATCTAAATATAAAGCCTCTCTAACTGCTATTTAATTTACCACACAATCTCACCAGATAGCTATATCAGCTTCAAATGTTAGCATCTTTCAACGCAGCACTGACTGCCTACATAGCTTCCAAAATCCACAAAACAGTCACACCTTCATTTGGACAACCAAAACTAAAAGGTACCTATACAGCTGAGTCACATAAATAGCTTCATGGCAGATGCTTAACTGTAAATTTAAAGAAACATGATTTTATCTATACCCTCACTGCCAAAGTTCTGAAAGTGCCAACATTTATGTTGACCCAAGAAAGTGAGGTGGAGTAATGGAAGGCAAACTTCTAGATGAGGTCTTCCTATTAGTTTGTTTTCACAGAAGATGAAAATGGGCAGGTATGATGGTGCCCCTTCATGGAACTGACCTTAAGAGAAAGGGCCATGCTTATTGCAGATTAATAAAAAGGATGCAGTCTTGTGAATATAACCTGACCGCTGTAGTACAGAGAAAAGTCTTTTGATCCTAGGAGTGGGTAGAGTAGTGACCAGGCCATTTTCCCACTGCTCTAGAAGTGTGCCTCGCTTTCGCCCTAGACCTCATCACCAGCTCTGGGAGGGAAGGATCCTCCCCAGTATTTGAGAGGCAAAAACTGCCGCAAGCTTCAGGCATCTTTTTTCATCCAGAGATGCTGATGCTTCTCACTCTGACAAGTGTACTTTGAGCCTCTCAGTTCACTGTTTTAACTTATCATTGAACTGATTACTCTGTGTTTAAATCTGAACTTACACTTGTTAATACTCCAGTTTTTAAAAACAAAAAAAAATGTTGTGAACTGCTTTTGTGATACCATTATATGTATAGAAAGTGGTATCAAAATTGGTTGAGGATGAGATAAGCACGCACTGGCCACGGCTGAACACCATTCATTCAACAGAGCTCCTCACAAACTCTGCAATCCAGCACGCTTGCCAAGCTGGCTCCCTGCCTGCTACTGAGCTAAGCCTTAATTAATTGGAAAGGGGAAAACAATCCGTGGGGAGTGACATGGGGTAAGACATCTCTCCCTTGTGCCAAACAGCACCCCAGAAGAAAGGAAGAGAACAGCCAGAGAAAGACAAGAATCTGGGCCAAACTGGCTAGGGTGCAGCCTTGCAACAGAGAAGGGAATGCCTTGTCACTAATATCCACTTCAACCCAATCAGCTCCAACTATATACCAGTTTAGGATGAGGGCTTCATTTCTTGCAAATAATTTCATGCAGCATTTCTTAGATTATTTTTATCTCTTTTTGTCCACTACAAAAAAGTTCTTAGGTGAGTGAATGGAGGAAAGAGGAGGCACTACACTTGAATTTTTTAATTATTTATTATCTATAATCTTCTAATATAATATAATTTACATCTTCTAATAGCAAGCCAGCTGAAGATGCCACTTCATGCATCTGATGAAGTTAGGCTGAGGTACACAACACTCTTTGTTGTTTTCCTTCTTTGTGAGTCACCGTTCTGAGTGGGCCTGGATGAAGGGCAGGCTGTTCTGTTGCAGTCTCAGCACTGGGAGGGGTGGAATTATTTGATCATACAATCTGATACAGAGGATGAGGCGGAATTCACTACCCACAAAGGAGGCTGAGTGGAATGCATTGAAGCCAGAGCAGCAAATCATGCAGTGAGACAGCAGTCAGCCTCATATGAGTGGGTGGGGCAGTCCTTCTGGCTCAAAGGAGCCTGCCATCTATTAATTTTTATTTACAGCACCATAGCTGGTCTCTTGAGGCACACGGTTTAGGAACTGCTATCATTTCGCAGCACAAGGAGTTTGCTAACTCACTGGTGGAAATGTGCACTAGGAAATAGCAGAGAGACGAAAAATTTACTTTTTTGGATAATATCCAGAATCCCCTACCCAGCCATTCTGGATGTTATAGTCCAAAAGTAACCTTTCCAAGCCAAAGAGGAAACAGTCACCTCTGACTAAGGCAGGCACATTATCCTCTAGGAACAGTGTTGGAGAAAACTTGGGATTTCCCTGAGAAAGGCATGGGCACTGCTATGGTATCATCAGGACAGTGACTGATCTCCAACATCACACTCAGCAAAACAGGCAGGAGGCATCCCAAATGCAACAGGATTAGCTTACCATATTTTAAAGAAAGTGAAATCAATAAACAGTACTATCTATAGAACCTCTCCTTGCCCCCATAAGACCATTGAAACCAGCCTTTAAAATGTCTAACTGCACTTCTGGCCATTGTTACTATGCTTAACCAGACCCCTAGCATTTTCCTCCATGAAAGTATTCTGCTGCAGTAAAGAGAAGCAGCAGCAACAGCCTCTATTATCTCCCTCTGTGGCGTAATCTTGTATTTTCCTAGAGAAGATGCAAAACCTATCTCTCCCAGAAAGACTGCAGCTGTTGAGCAAACATCTGGCTCTGCTGCACCATACAGCTGCTCTAGAGAGCACCAATTTTAGCAAGTGATGTTTAAAATGTGTTTCTTATTGACGCTATTTTATTGTTTATTTGCTGGGAAACCTCCTCTAGCCTTGACAACAAGCTGAAACACAAGTACAATAGTTTAAACAAAACTCACCACTAGCATAAGGCTTGTAGTGGTTTAGTGGTTACTTTAATCCCAGGGCAACCTCTTTCACTCTGTATATGTAGTGCCTTCCAGATGTTTTGGACTCTACTTCTTACTATCCTTAACCATGGCAAGCTGACCTTTAAGCCAAGCACGGCTCAGAAGTCATTTTTTGGACTACAACTCCCAGAATTCCCCAGCCAGTACTGGTTTCTATTTGTTGAAACAATACAACAGCATCATGCAACAGGTTAAGAACAGGCTAAGAAGATTTCCCAAAATGGTGGTTTTAAACAGAAAAACTAAAACTATAGAATTTATTAGCCTGTTACTCTTTTCTCATCACTTTGAGAACTAGGGCAAGACCAGCAGGATTTTGTTCCTGAACAGGCTTCTCTGGGCATACACGAGTCTTAAAGAAAATAAAGCCAGGACACACATATAAACATGAATGATAGGGCTGCCAGATCTCAGGGGTTGGTCCTGAGTCTCCAGTCTTCATGCATCATCTCCAAGTAGAAGAGAAGGATACAAATTCGCCAATTTTGGTAGGCTCAGCTCAGTCAAGAGGAAAAGGCTGTGTGCAGATCGCCAGCTCTGCTAGGACAGAAGCTATTGCTATAATTTGCAAATATTAATTAATTTGTTGCTGCAATGGGAAAATACTGTCCAAGAGTCTATGTATTTATTTAGTTAGTTAGCTTCCTCTACTCCTCCTAGTTGTTGTAGTGCTACAGCTTATCCACCACCCTATTCTATGTCCGCCTTATTCCAGAAGCAAGTAAACTAGATTAAAGGTTCCTTATCTTATCTCCCTAAATGAAAAGGAAAAACTGCCTCATTTCACCTTGATCTTGGACAATGGCATCACTACAGTTGGTGTCGCCCAGACATTTCTGTTCAGGAGCTAGGATTCTGAGGGTTCCAGTCTACTGCCATGGGTACCTGCCCTCTGGGTGTCCTGATCTACCCACCTTGCTTGGCATGCATGAAGGCACTGGGAATCTTGTCCTGTCTTAAGAAAAAAGGGGACAGTCCTCCTACATGAAGCTATATGGGCTGTCATGGAGGGGAGAGAAAGAAGGGGTAGACAGTCATTTTGATGTCATCCCCTTCTGATGGTGTCACCTTGTGTGATCCAGCCTCCTACCCACCCCCACCAGTAACACCACTGATCTGAGAACAACCCTTCTAGCAAAATTTTTATTCACAGACAGGAAAATGTGTGTGTGTGTTTGAATGACAAGCTGTGAGTAATTTTGGTTGATACTTAAGGCATACTGCTTAATGTCATCACTGAGAGCCTTTTCTACATCTCAGGTTGTTGCCCAGAAACCTCATCCTAAACTAGTGAATCTAATGAGTGATGCTACCCACCTCATCACATGTAAGTGGAGAAGCTTGGCTAACCAGGTTTCTCCAGATGCAGAGTTTTGAGAAAGCTCCTCTTTTGGACTACAACTCCCCAAATCCTGCAGCCAGCAGATGCAATTTACAAGACAAGGTACCTCTCCTTCAGTGCTCTGCCTTTTCCAAGGCCTAAAGAGGCCGAATAGAGCCCTGCCTTCTTCTGCCTTTGGGCACCATCTCCACAGGGAGGGAGCCATGCTGGAAGCAAGACAGTTTCACTTTTCCAATTAGGCATGCCCATTTGAGTCTGTCTCACAGTGCCCCTGGAACTCAGCCAGGCCTTTGATAAAAACCCTTTGCTTTTGGGAAGCTCATCTGGGAGTTTCCATGTTTGTTCTAAATGACAGGCAAAGCTAGCATAATACTTTGAGTGCTTTCCTGTACAATCTGAGACGATTATGCAATAAATCCCATTGGATGTGCCTTCTTTGCAAACCCCAGTAGGGAGGGAATACAATTGAAGAGCCTCAGGCTCAAAATCTATACCTGCCAATAGCCTTATGTACCAGGGACACTCCTGGCTTGGCCAGTTAACTGTCCCTGACAAACACTGTCAAAACTATGGTTTTGCAGACAGTTTTGATATTGCTTTTTATAAGACTGAAAGAAGGGCTGCTTCTAGTGGCTTAGCCAGTGATACATCCCTTGGGAAAAGGTCAAGTATTCCCTTTGTCTACCACTTTTTGATCATTAAAGGGCACTAAAGTAATTGCAAGTTGGGAGACAATTCTTACGAACTATAAAATCCTGTATGGCTTGGGTCCAGGCTATCTGAAAGACTGTATTTCCTGACATTAATCTGTCCAAGTTTTAAGATCCTTGGGGAGGGCTTTCACTTGGTACCAGTGCTGTAACAGGCACATTTGGTGACAGGAAAAAGCCTTCTTGGAGGCTGTTCCCAGGCTATGGAATATCCTCCATCATGAAACACAGTTGGCCCCCTCTCTATTCTCTTTCTGTTAGCAGGCAAAGTCCTTTATATTTCCTAAACATTAGGAAGAACATTTTGGCCTTAAGGGCTGTTCAGCAGTGGAACATCTTGTCTTACAGGGCAGTATATCTCTTTCTTTGAAAGTCTTTAAACCAAGATTGGATGGTCATCTTTTGAGAGTGTTTTGAGTGTATTCCTGCATGACAGGTAGTTGTGTTAGACGGCCCTTGTAGATCCTGGCAACTTAATGGTTCTATATTTACCCAGGCCTTTAATTCTCAACTAGCCATTGCTGAAGGTCTTTTAACTTGTCTGGCTGTATTTTTGTTAGTGTTATGTTTTAACTACTTTAAAAAAAAAAATTAAATTAATGGTTTTAAGATAATTGTTTACTTTTTTTAAGTTTGTATTTTATCTCGTTTTAACTGTAATCTGTTTTATATTGTAAACTGTCTTGTGTCACATAATGGGAGAAAGGTAGATATGAATGAATGAATGAATTTACAATTCATGTAATGTTAAACTAGTCTGGCCCTTAGCGCTCTTAGGATATGGTTAAAAGGCACTACACCGTTACAGTGCTTTTATTCCACTTTCAACATCCTGTGGCATTCTGGGGTTTGTAGTTTACTGAGGCTAAAGAGCTCTCTGGCTGAGAATTCTAAATGTCCCTCCTAAACTGCAAACTCTAGGATTCCATAGGATGTTGAAAGTGGAATAATAGTAATATAACAGTGTATTGCGGAAAAGCCTAAAACTCCAGTTCATGGGACCCATTTATACTACACAATTAAAACACTATTATCCCATTTGAACAGCCATAGCTACATCCTATGGAATCCTGGCTTTTGTAGTTTGATGAGGCACTGGAGAACTCTGGCTGAAAATTCTAAATGCTTCTCTCTAAACTGCAGACCCCAGGATTCCACAGGATGGACTCATGGCAATTAAAGAGGAATAATAGCAGTATAATTCTGTAATGTGAATGGGCCCCTAGGTATAAAAGGCCACCACTTTTTACTCACATGAATGCATAAGGGAGAGTCCCACTCCTTTATCTGCTGCCAGATAAGAATATTTTGATGGAAAGTTCAGCATGTGAACCTTTTATTATTTGATGCATTGGATACATGCATTAGGCACTCTAATATCAGAACCTAGGTAAAAATGCTTTTATAGTCTGTATCCCAATATTTCTGTCCATTTGCTCCCATGAGTCACTTGGGTTAGGGTGTCCTCAGGCTTTTAAATTATAGTAGTTTTGAAGTTTAAATTTCAACCACCAGGAACTTGAAGAGAGTCACAACAAGAGAGTCTCTCTTTTATCCTGCTGCTATTGTTTTCTGTATAAATAAACACGAAGGCCAAAATTAGTAATAAGCATACATAATCACTCTTATCTATAGAGTGATAGAGACTGCTTAGGATGGATTACCTGTTTGATCCACACAACAGCCCTATCAAGTAGGCCAGCATATTATATTCAGGCAACAGATGAGTAAACTCAGACTAACAGATGATGATTAGCAAGATGTTAACTAGGCCATTTTAAGTAACAATTCAATCTTTTAGATAATCCATTATATCAGCTCTGCACGGGCATACAAACCAATACTGAAGCCCATTCCTGTCCCAGTTTCTCAGTATGAAACATAAAACTATGTGTACATTTTTGAATAACTAAATTAAATAAATTTTCACTGCAACATTCAGGTTTCTGAGCAACATCATCTGACAACATCATACAGAGCAGCAGATGGTGACTGAGAACGCTGGAGGTACATAGAAACCAGGACAAAATGGCAAAAGGAATGACCCATCTCTGTCTTTCATCCTCAAGCTGCTTTCACCTACAAAGTTCTTCATCCTTTGACCAGCATGACTTCAGAAGATGGAAGCTGTAGTCTAACACAGAAGAAAGGTGCTATGTGGGAGAAGGAGCACCCTGGATCAACAGTGTGGCCAAATGTGATGAAAACAGGAGAAGCAGAAAGAGGGGTTGGGGTATTTTGACAAGAGCAACAGCAAGGCTGATGTGGTTATCTACCACACAAGTCACAGGAAGGGATGATGGCAATGGAGCCTGCCTCCTTAGCTCAGCAGTGCAGGTCCAGTATGATTAACTGCAAAAGGACACCCAGCCCCAGCCAGCCAGCCAGTCTGGCCAGGAGAAACGACTCAGAAATGAGGAAAGCCAGCCAAATGGCTCCCACAGCAGTGGGTGTACAGGAAGGGATTAGATGAAGAAAAAGTGTCACAGAGCCACTCTTTACTGCAAAGAAGGATGTGGTGCCAACTTACCCCCAGGGCACAGAGCCCCAACATATATGAATGCTGAGCACCTTATTTGGCTCCAGGCCTAAAGAGAAATACAGAAAGAGTATCATGGCTGAAAAATGGCCAGGGGCAGAACCTCACAAAAAAAGAACCCCTCTTGTATTCCAGCCAAAATTTGGTAAGCCTAAACTTTGTGCAGTACAAGTCGCAGAAGTGATGCAGTCTTTCAAAGTTCTGTAGGCAGAGCCAGCCCTACTGCTGGGATGACCTCCTCAGGGGTGAGACAGTGGGGAGCAAGAGTTCCTCTAGCTATTCCTCCTCAGCCCCTTTCCCAGCAATTCCCCTCTGTTGTAGGTCAGAGCCCCCCCAGAATGTTCTGAACTCACTGCATTCACCTTCTGCTTTGGGACAAGGGAGGGCACTAGCCCAACACTAATGCCGAAGTAAAATTCAGCTGCTGGTCCAGTCACCTTTCATACTCAGAATGGTGAGTGGTACCATGCTGTCATTCACTTCGGGCAACAAAACATCTCAGGCCATTTCTGCACTAGACTGCAGTTTAGGGAGGGGCCTTTGAGGCCCCTCCCTAAACTGCAAATCCCAGGATTCCATAGGCTGTTGAAAGTGGAATAATAGAACTATAATAGTCTAGTGCGGAAATGGCCTCAATATAGTGTGAGCTTGTCAGACAAGAAAAAGATGGGAGAAAAAGAAGGAGGAGAGTGAGTCAGCCATAAAGGAGCAAATAAGGAACAAAAATGAGATAAGAGACTGTTGGGTAGCAGTTCAAGTACAGGTTGAGGTGGTTCGGGAAGGACTGGAAAGAAAGAATTGAGGGAAGCAGCTTAATGAATGGAGAAGGGGAGGCTGTGTCAGGGTGCCAAGCAGAAAAGTTTCCTTTTGGATTTGATAGTTGTTATGTGTGCTCACGGGCTGACTCTGATGTACAGTGATACTATCCTAGGATCTTCCTGGCAAGATTTATTCACAGGAGGTTCACTGTTACCTTGCTCTGAGGCTGAGAGAGTGTGACTTCCTTCAGGTCACCCAGTGGGTTTCCACAGCTGAGCAGAGATTTGAACCCTGGCCTCCTATGACACCATTACAACTTGCTGAATTCCTTAGCCAGCAACTCTTTTTAATATTTTCTAGAATATTCATATATTTCTAACAGAGTAGCACCCACCAAGGTTATTAAATGACTACTGTAATATTATTATTTTCAGATTAAATGAACTATCTTATGTACAACTGAGAATTTTATTCAAAAACTGACTTATGATGTGGCAAAATATCCAAAATCTCCATTTGGTATTTATATGTCCAGCAATATAAATCTGGTAAATTAAGCATTCAGTGCTGTTTTAGAAGTCAGGTGTCAGCTTATTTTAGGTAATGACATGACACCTTCCATTAGCAAGAAAATAAAACAAAAAAAATTGGGTGCTGGATCAAATAAATCTAGGTGCTGTTTATAACTAGCTGATACCTTCAGGAGCTATATTCTGGATGGGAGATCTGGGGAGCTACAGGCCCCAAAAGTAGCCTTTCTGATCCCTGGAGCCTCTGAACAGCTGTAAACAACAAGGCAAAAGAAACAAATAGAAGCTTGGGGGGGAAAGGCAAAGGTAAATGATGGATGACAAGCTTGCAAGAGAGCTGGTGAGAGATGTAAGGTAGGTGTGTAAGCAGCCACTTGACTGGTGCCAATGGTAGGTGAAGGAAACATTATGAAAATAGGTGGTTCTTTTTTAGTATTATTTTGGGCAATAAATAGGTGCGTTTCAGCAGTGGAGCAATCCAAGATTCTTTCAGCTTGTAATTCTGGCAGACAATATGCAGAGAAAACCAGGAGAAGAAGGGGCAACGAGGAAAAGGACAAAGGCAGAAGCAAAGAGAGAAGAATTTTGTAAAATCAGGAATAGATGTTTATGCAGAGGATAAACAGGAGCCAGAGCAGTCTTAAGGGGAGAAAGGTGAGCCAGTGACTAGGAACAGCACCTCGGAAGCAGCATGTCTTCCATTACTCAGGGAAAACATCAAAGGGGAACAGGATCTCTAAGAGGATTCTTTCTGTAGTAGCCTAGATGGAACTTCAGTCTGATTCAGCAGCAAAATGTGGCTCATCTTTTCTTGAATTAACTCCTATCCCACTACACAATTATAGCATTATGACTGTGCTACAACTGCATCCTATAGAACATGTGTGTCAAACACAAGGCCTGTGGGCCAAATCCGGCCCATCAGGCCATTTCATGTGCCCTTGCACCTCTCCTGCAGCTGTGGCACTCCCCCCGCCTGGCGAGCCCAATGCCCACATTGTGGGCACTTGGCTGCTGATCTTCTGAAGAGGGAGCAGTCTAAGGAGCAGAAAGTAGCACACACAGGGTCTGGGAAGCAGAAAGTGGCACACTTTGGATATACCGACCAATTCTATGTCACTTTACAGAGGTATAGGGACCATAAACTACGATCATATAGCCCCAAAATGTCCAAGGAAAGAAAAACTGATGCAGAGGGAAGGCAATTTAAGAACCACTAATAATCAAATGCAGAAGCAATTATTTAATATGATAAAAAAGTAGATGCATTTATATAGTCTTATAGATACAACCAGCCCTTTGAGGGCAACCATAATGCTAATGCAACCCAAGATATAATTGAATTTGACACCTCTTCTATAGAATTTTGGGATTTGTAGTTTGGTGAGGAACTAGAGTTCTCTGGCAGAGAACTACCCCACAAAACTACCAATCTCAGAATTCCACAAGATGGAATAGTGGTTTCAAGCGACATAAGAGTGCTATAACTGCATAGTGTGAAAGGGTCCTGTATGAGGTGAAGCTGCCATCTTCCTTTTTGATGTGTGAGTTGTAAAGTACTGGGAGGAAAAGAAGTGGTGAATTCTCAGAAATCACCCATCTAGCAGGGAGAGAGATAGGCACAAACACAGGGCAGGCTCTCCAGCTCAGATCAAAGCGATTCCGGCCTGTTTTCACGGGGAAAGAATTTTGTACAAGTGGTAGCATCAGAGGTGGTAAGGAGAGGAGAGGATTAAGGAAATCCTTGGCACAATGGGAAACCATGCTCTGCGGCAGGGGTGGTCCTGCAATTAGTAATGCGCAACAATAAAGGAAGGCAGGAGGGAAACAAATCCTGGGAGTTACTTTGTTCCCAGGCACGGCAGGCCTGTGCAAACATTTCAGCCAGCTCTTGACAGCCTATAGGCCTTGCGTTTCTGTTTGGGAAAGGGAAAAAAGGACATATAATTATATCCTAAGGCTGAGAGTGACATAAAAGGAGGTTGTGTCTCCAGTGGTTGGAGTGGGAAGCTGGGAGCAAGGATGACTAGATTTAATGAGCTGATGGCAAGGTGTCTCAGATGCAGAAGCCCTGGATTGGTACTTACCCTTTGACAAAGGACAAGACAGGCTGGCCGCAGCTTTGGGTGGGGGACAAACAGGCAAATCTTTGTGGTGGAAAAGATGCCTTTGAATCCAGTCTAATTTCTACAAAGATTGCTGTTGGGTCTCAAGGCAAAGATCCTCTTTTGGATCACAATATTTAGAATTCCTCATGCTGGCTAGGGGATTCTGGGAGACGTAGTCTCTCCAAAAGGAACTTTTCCAAGCTCTGCTCAAGCTGCACATCTTGACCAGGAAGAAGCCTCAGCCATTTCCTAATTCAAAATGTGTTGGATCAGGCTGCCGTTATGTTGTGACGCTTGGAAAGCAACTCTGCACGGGCTGAGAGGAGAGGAACTCTTCTTCTTGACCCACCCAGCCCACACTGCAATTAAAAAACAGATGCTGGTTGCATCCACCTGCCACCAGTGCATTCACATCACTCTTTGAACTCTGAACACATGTGTGGGATTTGCTAAGGTATGGAGGGAAATCTAACACAACACAGACCACTCTCAAAAGTGTTGAATGTTCTTTTTATGGTGCTTCTGGATTTTTGTAAGCCACTTTAAGAGGTGCAGTGGTGATAGAAAGACTCAATGTACATGCACAAATTTTATAACAGAAAAGGGAGACCAGGATCCCCTTAACTTGCACCCTTTAACTATGTTGAACTTCAGGCTGCAACATTCCCAGCCAGTATGGCCATCAGTGACTTGGCCATGCCAGGTTTGGCATTGTAGTCAAATACATATGGAAGTCACCAGGTTGGTGGAAAGCTGACAAAATACTTAAGCATGGCTCTCCCACTTCTCTTTCATCAGCTGTCTCTGGAAGCCAGGTGAATTTTACTCGAAAGACTTTTATGTTCTACTCCTAGCATATCTAGTTAGAAGACCCAAGGCAGCATGGCTGGGAAAGTTTCTGCCTAGCACTTCGGTGTGCTGAATTTCATATCTACTATCAACAATTTCAGTACATGGTTCAACAATCCACTAATCTGAGTCAACTCATAAAACTGCTCTTTATAGCCACAGCGACTGTAGTCTGAGAGCCCCAGGCTGGGGTGGAGATTTAGTATAATTTTTCATAGGATTCAAGCTTGAGAATCAATGCTACAGTTAACTACCAACAACCCCACAAGGAAAATGAAGTTGGTTTCTTCTTGCAATATCTGTTATTGCAGAGCTCTGTGGACCTCAGCTTTATCATTATCATTGTAAGCTACTAAAAATCCCGCAAGTTTTTAGTTCTCATGGTGCCTGAGAAAATATTTAAAAAACAAGAAATAACCATGTATGAAAAACAATCAGAAGTGTTATCAAAGAGTTCTGCCTTTCTCAAGCAACCCTAGTCTTTGTATGCACAGACACCTGAAGTGCACCTATATGGTAGTTTTGATAGTTTTGCAGCAGAAGAGAATCCAAGGGCATGCTGTTTGCTTCAGGGGCAACTGGCACAGTTTTAAAGGCTAAGATGCATCCTTGTTCTCTAAGCTATGAATTGAAAATGCAGGGAGCGGGGATAGGGGAGATAAAATACCTACTTTATCAAGGTGAGACTGAGGCTGTTTTTGACCTTACACTGAACCATCACTGGGGATAAGCTATGTTTGATTCACAGACAATTAACTGAGGAGCAGAAGATTCAGCCTGAAAAAACTATTACAGAGAGAGCACCGTGCTGACGAGAAGACAGCACTACTGAGATTGGACACAGAACACAGAAAAGTGACCACGGAGGACCAAAACACACAAAGAGAAGCAAGTAGAGAGAGCTCTGTCTGGTCCACTCCAGAATTACAGCAGAGCATTCTAAGTACCTCAACAAACTACAGATCCCAAACATCCACAGAACAGAGCCATGACAGTTAAAGTGTTACCACACTGCTAAAATTATACAGCTCAGAAGCACTGTATGCCCCTTTTATATTGCATTTAGGTACTCATTGCACTCCAAGGATCTAAAACAGAGTGTAAGAGGTTTTGGTCAATCAGATGCATTTTGCCTACAACTCCCATTAATCCTTTTTACAGTTTGGGAGGTAACTCTTTAAAAATAATTTGTCCTCATTACTCATTACAGTGTTTTAAAAGGCATCTACTGTAGTTCTTTCATTGTTATAAAATTAACTTATGTTTCTGCATTGCATTGATCCTTTTTAACTTGCTTTTGTTTGTTCTGAAGAGGGAACCTTAGGACTGATGAGAGAATGTCATAAAAACAATCCATGTCAAAATGCCTTTTGAAAGCAACACTAAATGTAACTAGACAATGTTAACTGTCCCAAAAATAAAGTAACTTCATTCCCTCTTGTGTTTGCAGTC
Organism: Iguana delicatissima; assembly: GCA_948472985.1. Classification (NCBI taxonomy): domain Eukaryota; kingdom Metazoa; phylum Chordata; class Lepidosauria; order Squamata; family Iguanidae; genus Iguana; species Iguana delicatissima. The sequence goes on along the minus strand of CAOKZL010000318.1, from coordinate 672,734 downwards.
TGACTTAGTGGCACCTTTGTTATCAAAAGTAACTTGTTGTAGTTACTTGCCATTACTTCCAGCTCATTACTTTCAAGCTCTGTATCCACCAAGCATGGCTAGTGGTTGGGGATTATGTGAATGACCGTGCAAAACATGTGCTTCTAAACTGTTGTATTTTAGTGCTTGTTTAATGGAACTGTTCATTTAATGGTTTTTTAATTTTTGTATCAAAGAGGTGTTTATTCTACTTTGTTCTTAACTTCATGTGAGCCACTTTAGGTCCAATCCCAGGAGAAATGCAGGATTCAAATAAAATAAAACAAAACAAACATCTAGTAAGCCAAAGGTTCATCAGCCCCAGTCTAAGCAAAAGATATAAGGATGCTGAAGTCCAAATATGAGACCAACACCATATTTGTGCCTTTGGACTACAATGATTTCTTTGTTTCCTGGAAACTCACCAGGACTTGGAAGTCAATATCTTGAGGAGTGGTACCTTTCTAAGGACCACCACTTTGAGCAGCACTGATTTAATCTATGGCATAAAGAATCTTAATTTACCATGACTTAAAGGAACAAACACAGTAATGGGAAATATTTTGGGAGAAGGTGCTCTTTGGAATCTTCCCTGTCTGGAGGTTTCCTAGTTAAAATGAAGCTGTCTGTTATTTGTATATCCTGTTTCCAGAGGTGGGAAAGGTTACTTTTTTAGACCACCTTCTAGCGGACCATGCTGGTTGGGGCATTCCAAAAGCTGTTGTCCCCAAAATGTAAGGTTTCCAAACTCTACCTATAGAGTACATTTAGAATCTTAGGACTAGACTCAACCCTATAGGTGTGTGTTTGCTTTCGTTTGCTTTCTATCATAATTGCACTCAAGTACTAGAGTGAGGAGACAGCTGTCTGGATAGCCCATGATGGTATCTCCCAATTGTGTCCATCACCAACTTGCTGTGAGAATGCAAACTATACAAAAGGGCCCATCTAGTGCAAGAGCAAGAAATCAGACAAGTTGGTTGCGCCTCATTCTTGGTCAAGTTAGAATAGGAAAGGGAAAGCCAATCTGGAAATGAACACAAGGACCTACAAATTCCTACATGTCAGATAGATACAGCTAGTCTTCAGTAGAGAAATTAGTGGAACAAGAGAGGTCTAGTAGGAGCCCATATTGCTCTAGGGCAGTGCTATGCAAAATGATGATCCTTGGACTGTTGCCAGTCCCCAAGCCATTGTCTTCCAGTCCCTGGCAAGTTTCCATGAAAGAAAGAAATAACTAGCCAATGGACATGACGGTCCCTGGCACACTGATGGGAAAAATGTGCTGGTCCTCCACATCAGATAGCTTAAGACACATTGCTCTGAGGAAAAAAACTGCAGGAAGGAGAGATGGACCAAGGATCCTTCTGTTCAAAGTTGGGCTTAGAAAGTGGCAGGAACAGTATCAGCCATGGGGAAAGAGATACAAAAAAAGGAATGGGGCAGTAAAGCTGAGGCAGGTCAAAACATTTTGCTCACCGAGGCAGAGTTTACTGTCTGTCTAAATCAAATTGTGAAGTACCAAAAGCAAGCCAAGTTATTTGGCAGAAAATTTCATAAGGACCTCTGCCCATCTCTGGTGGTAAAAACAAAAAACCAAACAAAAAAACCCACACAGTCACAGCAAAGTAAATAAGGGAAAAAAACTGCTGCCCTTTCAAAATCTTCTGCTTTATGTGCCCCCTTCACTCTGCCACCACCGTAAGTTGCCAATAATCCCTCCTCACAAGGAAACTGTCCACAAAAACTTGTCCTGAAATATCCTGCACCTCTGAGGAGTTGTAAAAATTTCTGCTATTGTTGAAGTCCATCTGATGTAAAGTGGTAAGATGATTTCTTTCTCAGTAACCTTATGCCTAGAGAATGAGATAACAGTGCCAAAGTCTATAGCAACTACAGTTTCGTTCTAAGCCACACCCAGTAAGTGAGGAAAGACTGCAGCTTAACATGGTCAACTTTCACATTCTATGCAGGTCATTTTTAAAAAAATACTTTGTACTATCAAGACTGGCTGTACTTAAATATTCTGACCCACATTAAAATGAAAATACAGCTTCCTAGAGCCTTACTGGATACTAGGATGGGGCCTGTATCACACTCAGCTGCACTATAAAGAGGGGTGTGGGAAGTGTGCAAGAACATTTTGAGGCCCCTGATGCCACCCAGCACCCCATCTTTTTCCAAAAAATATATATCCTCAAATGGAGCAGGGGGCCGATTTGTCCCACTGTTGCCCTCTCATCTTTAGAGTCTTTTTTTCCAACATAAAGTGGTTCCTCCAGGTAATTTCCAAGGTGAAAGGTATTAAAAATGGTGTCCCTTAGGCTTAAATGGCCCACAGGACTCCAAATGTGACAAGTCCTCCCTCATGTCCTCAAAGAGCATCATGTAGCATTCTAAAGCAAAACAAAACTAGATGCAGCTCCCTAACCCTCAACACTTGCCCATAACTGACCTAAAGGATCTGCCAGCAAGAGGAAGATCAAAACATGAGGGAGGCCTCTTGTATCCTAAGCACCCTTCCCAAAACTTAGAAAAGGTACATTTTCAACAGCACCTCTCAGAATCTCCCAGTCAGGGGACTGTGGGAGTTGCAATCCAAAAAGTAACTTTTCCTAGTTTCTACCTTTCCCCAGAGAGAATATGGGTTACTTCAGTCAGTTTTTTGTCTCCCCCGCTCCATCCTAGCTAAATTTAGCACTGGAAGAATGTTAAAGATTAACCAAGATGTTCAGGAACCTGGGACCTGCATTGCAAATCCATGCAGGACTTCGTAGCAAAGTCCAATCGAGTCATCTAGCTTGATAAATGTCATGCCCATCTGCATGCCTAACAGCAGGTGAAGGAATTATGTCACTGAGCCATCTTCCAGTTCCTTTGATTACTATCCACATAACTGGCCTGTTTAAACTAGGATGGAATTCAGGTTTGCAAATGAATTTGACATGTGCCAATATTCAAACCGCAAACACTACAGTCTAGGAAACCGGCAGACAGAGGGTGATTGGAACACAGGTGCACATTTGCTTGAAAATGACATATTTTGTCCTCCAAGCTCTCTCTCCTATTTTCAGAGGGCAACATAAAAGCATTTTGTACATGGTCAGAAACATCTGAGCATTAGCATTAGTATCATTATCACCATAATCATTGCTGATGTTCTGGTGTTAAATCCCAGTGAGGAAAAGCTGTGCAAACCCCAGTCATAAAGCTGCAGATATTCAAGTCTGGAAACAGCATACTCTCTCAATTTCTTTATCATTATTCAAGACAGGGCTGCAGTAGCAGTTGGTGGCTTCTGTGTCAGTAGATTAGTGAATCTTCTCCAAGTTTTACTTAAAACTCTAAAGGAGCTATCCAAGGTGTTGAACCTGCTTTTGAATATTGTTCAGCACCTTTAGCTCCATTAAAGAATGGACTAAAACCCACAGTGCATTTACTGTCAAAGTGATACGAAAGTCACCGGCCACTCACTGCAAGGGTGGGGAGGGGAATCAATTAGCTGCTACACAGTATACACCAACTGTTCCAATTTGACAAAGGCAGCCCCAATTACTCCTGAGTTGTCCCACCTTTTCAGCTGCTTTCATAAAGTCCCAGTTTCTCCCTCCTCCTACTATTTTCCCCTTTGTCCTCAGCTTACTTCAACTGCAGCATAGTGATTTTAAAATGGAAAAGTAATTTGCACTCAATTAACTCAGCAGGGGTATACAGGACAGGAGAAGGTGGGGTCTTGCCTTTCTCTGTACATTCAGGCAAAAGCAAACTGCTGCAGCCTCTCTTGGCTAATGTATTCTTCCTCACTGATTAGCTTTTGCCATCTTCATTGTAGTTTAATGCTGCTTTTCCATGTGTGTCCTCATTTTAATCTGTGAAATGTTAGAAGGTTTGCTACACTCTATGAAGCATACACTGCAGTTATTTGCCTTCAAATTGTTTCCAACTTATGGTGACCCTAAGATGAAGCTATTACAGGGTTTTCTGGTCACCTGTTGGGTTTCCATAACTGAGCAAGGAATCACTGGTCTCCAGGGTCATAGTCCAACACTCAGACTATTACATTACTCTGGCTCTTGTACACAAATACAAAGCAACATCTGGGCTCCATGTGATCAGACATTTTACTCTAAAATGTTCCAAGTAACCAGTACCATTGCACAAAGACGTGATCAAAGGCCACCAATTAATGACCTATATTGAACACTGCCCTGGCAATGTAGTACCAGCACAATGGAACTTCCTTTTCCTCCCACAACCACCAAAGCTGATGAAAAATTGGCTCTGGAAGTTTTCCTATCCCCCTAGAACGTACTGGATGGGTTGTATCAGGAGGAGGAGGGTGTCCACTTCCACTGGATTCCACTGTTCTGCCAGTGGAATTCCATTTTTGGATTCTGACCAATGTCCCCACTGCACACTGAGACCAATATACAAGCACTGAGCATGAGGCCAGCTATTACAAAGAGTCTGCAGGCCTGCTCCAGCTGTTATCAGCCAGACTTCCCCATCTTGCTGCTCTCCAGATGTTGAAAGCCTCGGGGCTCTCAAAACCAAGAGTAAGGAACATGAGGCTCTCCAAATGTCACTGGACTACAACATCCATCTTCTGGAGCCAGTATAGCCAACAGTGAAGGATGATGGGTGTTCAGACACACAGCCACAAATGACTGCTCATAAAGCACTGTCTACTGCTGGCCATCCCAACATCTCTCAGGCCTGCTCTCCCTGCAGCAGGAATTGACTAACTCTTGCTCTCACTGGCCTTTAGTTGCCCCACCTAAACCTATAGTTATCTCCTTGGGGAGGATGCAGAGCCATAATGGGTCAGAAAGAAGTTTGGTTGTTGGGTAGACGCATGCCTCTGGATCACTCGTTCACCTTCCCCCCTCTTCTCTGTCTCTTCTTCTCCTCTCACTTTGGAGCTTCTTTGTCTGGCACCTCCAGAGGTGGAGAGTGAAGGAGGTGACACATGCTCAGCAGTCGCTCAGTTTCCTTCATCTCTTCCGCAGACTCCTGGCTGTTGAGGCACCACACATGGGCTAGGCATGTGCAGCTTGATCCTCCCTGGCATGTCTCACTCACCATCTACCAGCTGCTACCTGCAGCAACACAAGACTATCCAAGGCAACAAGGTGGAGGAAGCAGACAGATCATCACCTGCAAGGAGATTGGTGTCTGGAGGGGAACTTCTTTCAACCTAAGGGCTGAACATTATTTCCGAGAAGGGGTGGAGTGCGTTCTAGTGTTCATTCTTTCTTTCTCTCCTCTACTTTTTATATCCTTCTTCTTCTTCCTAGATGTTACTTTGAAATACTGTAAACCACATGGTGATATGAGTGTGTGTGTATGTACGCATCTGTGTTAATTATGCATGTCACACAGCAAGAGCTGTATCCCTCTCTCAGAGGCACACCTTATTGTGCTGAGGGGAGTTGAGTGTGTCAGAGATACTGAGAGTAATACCATCAGGCGACTAGACTCTATTAGGGGCTTAGACTCCTACATGGGAGTGACCAAGGCAGACCACTCAAAATGGAAACACCAGATTAAAGTGAATCCATTCTCTTCAGGCAGCAATGGCCACATCAGTGGAAGAGAATGGATAATAACATCAATGGTGAGGGTGTGTAGAAGCTACCACACAGAAGGGAAGTTACTGGGCAACTGCAGCGGCAAGAGGTGACACTGGTGGAGGTTCTCTTAGAGACAATAGCAGTAGCATTTTAATTCTATTTCATATTGCACAGAAAAAGGCATGTGTAAATGTCTTTTACCTTGAAAAGCCTATGATGAACCAATCTAAAGTGAAGTAAGAGATAGCACTGGAGGATGGAAAGCCTGAAACAGCCTTCAAGGAAGAGCAAATGACAAGTATGAATATGTGTTTGGTGATGCAACTGAACTCTACTTTGAAAGAAAGTTCAGCTGCTGGTATGCTCAGATGTGAAAGGAAATTCTGGAGCTGCACAATGTGTATGATGGGGGGCCTCCAGGACACCATGGAGGATACCTTCATTATTATGTGCCTACAAAAGACACAGACTGATGCTTCTCGGCCATCCCTCATGCTCCCCTGGCCATTACATGGCCCTGTCAGGGAGAGCCAGTGTGCTGTGTTTTAAGGGAGCTGAAGGTTATTGCATGAGCGAGATTGTGAATTTCTCCCTCTGTGATGATCAAAAAAGACAAACACTGCAAAAAGATAAAAAGACATGCAATGATATTACAGTGGTATATGTCACTAACAGGATGCTAGTCAATGGGATCATGAACTGGGTTATAGTCTCTCCCTATTTTTGATTTTTTAAGCCCTTTGCAACATAGAGGGATGCTAAAAAAGGAACAAATAAATCCACGGTGGGATAAGTATACCGGCTGGATATGAACCCCAAGCTTTTTTTTCCACCCATCTAAGGTTCCCCAGAATTTCTTTTAAAATGATATTAGGGTCTGCTATAAAAAAAAAGTTCAGTTACAGGGTAGCTGTGAGGACAGAGTGTTTATTGTCCTTCCCTTAATGGAAAAATGCGGATGATGATGATAATGATCATCATCATCATCATCATCTTGATTTGATTATCCTTCAGAGACAATCATAAATTGGGAAATAAAGCAAGGTTATGGTCCTAAACACCTCTATTTTAAAATCAACCCAAAACCAGTAGGACAATTTTTTCCAGAATAGCTTTTCCCACTCTAGTGCTCTCTAGTTCTTCTTAACTACAACTTCCATCACCCACAGTCAGTCTGGCCAATGATTAGAGATTATGGGCAATGTTGTCCAATGCATTTAGACAACATGAAAGGAGAGCCAGAGCAGTGCGGTACTTTGAGCATTGGATTATGACTCTGGAGACCAGGCTTTGAATTCCCACTTGGCCATGGAAACCCACTGGGTGATCTTAGGCAAGTCATACTCTCTCAGCTTTAGAGGAAGGCAAAGGCATAACCTCTCTGAACAAATCTTGCCAAGAAAACCACATGATGGATTCATGTCAGGGTCAGCATAAGTCAAAAATGACTTGAAGGCACACGACTACAACATATGAAAGTCTATTCAGAAGAAATATATTTTATATGTATTAATGTGAACAACTCTTATTTCGCTTTCAGAAATCTAACATATGGGACAAAAATGCACTATTTTCCTTTCTGTGCTGCTCCCTCTGAACACCCAATGCTGCCACAGCACTCTCAGAGGTTTATTAATATATTCATGTCCATCATCATTGAATGAGTCTTGCACTGAATCAGAACTACCACATGTGAGTAGACTACCAGAGATCTAGTACAACAGAACAAGCCTGCACATTATCTGAATCACCTCAGATTGCAATACTTTTCAATGGAGTTAGCTGACATATTTGGTTTCCAGGCACTATATGCAGAGCAATTAGTGCATATTATGAACCTGGGTGGGTTCAAATTCCTGCTCAGAAACTGACTTCCTTGATAGACCTTGGGCATGTCACTCTCTTTCAGCTTGCATTTGCCATTTGGACAACTAAGTTTTCATTTCAAAACAGCCTTTAAAATAAATTCACCAAAGTTAGGAATACATATTACTACCAATCCTCCTATTAGTCAATCATAACATGTTAACAACTTGGACAGGAAAAAAAAAGAATCATCTCTTGTTCTCCATACATATGTTTTCCCTTGACTGGTTGCCTGGAAGTCATTCTTACTCAGCACAGGCAGTCACACAAGTAGCTATTTACAAACCTGCAATAAAAAAACCCCACCTCTCAGACAGATACTCTAAAACACATGTGTCAAGCAAAAGGCTCACGGGCTGTATCCGGCCCACCAAACTATTTAATGTGGCCCTCATACCTCTCCTGCAGCTGTGGCATTCCCCCTGCCTGGTGAGCCTGATCCCCATATTGCAGGCCCCTGGCTGCTAGTATTCTGAAGAGGGGCCCAGCAGCCAGCATTCATGATCTACTTCTGACTGCTCCTCTGTCCTAAGTCTCGCCATCAGAGCATTGCCACGGGTTACCATGTCAACACTCTGCATGGCTTGCAAAAGTTGGACAGAGGGGCAGTCAGAAGTAGAAGTATATCACAAGTGCTGGTTGCTGGGCCCCTCTTCAGAATACCAGCAGCCGGGGGCCCGCAATGTGGGGATTGGGCTCACCAGATACAGAGAGAGGCAGGGGGGCAGAAAGAGGCTCAAGGGAAGGTAGAGCAGAAAGAGGCACAGGTAATATTTGTCTGATGGTTAAAAAAAAGTTCTGCTTTCAAAACTCATTTTTCAAAAACTGTACAATAGCTGTACACTTGAATATCTTCTTGCCATTATTTTTCCTAGACTTCTAGTTTCAGAGCTGGTTATTACTAAAATGAATAATAATCAAATTCAGAGGCAATTATTTAATATGATAAAATATTAGATACATTTATATAGTTTTACAGATACATATGGCTCTTTGAGAGCAACCATAATGCTGATGCAGCCCAAGATGAAATTGAGTTTGACACCTCTGCTCTAAAATATTCTATAAAATACTCTAAAATATTCTGTACACATTTAAAAGGAAAAGATCCAAATTCATATGCCAGATGAGTCAATAATTACAGTGTTTACCATTTACATAGCCATTTTACTAAGGGGCTGAAAGGCTTTCACATATATTCCTTCAGTAATTCTTACAGCACTGCAAAGTAGGCCAGGTTACTATCTAGGACTATTGTTCCTGCTGCTACAGATATGCAAGCTGCATATGAACTTAATTCCAATAAGCCATTCACAACAAGCTAAGATCTGAATCAGACTCTTTCTGCTTCAGAGTTCATGCCCTTCACTGGCCTTCTCCATCTTGGTACCAACCCTTTTGAGCTTGCCATAATGTTTCTGATTTCTATGCATGGCTGTGAAAGCTGGTCAATGAGGAAAGAGGACAGAAAGAGAATCAACTCACTTGGAATGTGGAGCTGGAAGAAAGTCCAAGGATATCATGGATTCCTGAGGTAAGCAACAAATGGGTCCCAGAGCAAATCAAGCCTGAAGCCTCACTAGAAATCAAAATGACCAAACTGACCTTACGGTACTTTGGACAGATCATGAGATGATGGGACTCATTAGGAAACACAATAATGCTTGATAAAGTAGGAGGCAGTAGAAAAACAAGAGGACTGCATTACAGGTGGATAGACTTGATCAAGGAAGTCTGCAAGATCTTAGGAAGGCTGTCTTGGATGTCTCCAAGGTTTTGCTTTCACAGGTCATCATCCACTGAAGCCAATTTGATGGCAACTAATAGCAATGTATTATATCAATTTGTCAGGGATTAGTGTGTGCTGCAGTTCATAATTTGGATCACATTTGACTGAGGAAGTCTTAATACTTTACACTAACTCTCCTACTGCAAAGCCTTTTACTTCCCTGACCCACTCCTACATCTTCTTTCTCTTGGGCCATTTCTACACTACACTGTTATACTGCTGCTATTATTCCACTGTCAACATCCTGTGGAATTCTGGGGTTTGTAGTTTAGTAAGCCCAACCAGCTCTCTGGCTGAGAATTTTAAATGCCCCTCCCTAAACTGCAAACCCCAGGATTCCATAGGATGTTGAAAGTGGAATAATAGCACCCTAACATGTAGCTCAGAAATGGCCTTGAACTCCAGCCTGCCCTCCTAAAAACCTCATCCTACAGCTCAACTGCGAGTCAAAACCACCCTTTCTTATGTCAGATGGAGATGAAGAGTACAGGCGTTTGCTACCTTTTCTGCCTCTGGGGCCCTGAAAAACAGATTTTACCCGGAGTTTAGAAAAGTTCCCTTCTTGGACTACAAATCCCAGTATCCCCAATCAGAATTGGGGGAAAACCTCTTTGCACATGCTCAGAGACACTCTTTTATCACCTTCAGTATGATGTGTGTTCACCAAGGGATGATACCGGGTAGTCAGGGCTTGGCACCGTTGCAGAGGGGGAGACTTCAACTCCCCAAATCCCATGCCATCAACCCAGCTCTGCTCTCAATTGGATCCATTTTTCCAGGGTTCAAATTAAGAGGTCTGGCTGTACCCCTCTCCGTAAGCCTCTTACCCCACCCCTGTGCCCTCCGGTCTCTGCCCCGCCTCCCTCTCCCGACCCACCGCCCCTGTCCCAGCCAGCGCCCCCTACCTGCGCCGCAGCCGTGCCCATGCGGGGCCGTCGGGTCCTCGCTCAGCCTGTCCAGCAGCCCGGCCAGCAACCCATCGGGGCTCTCGGGCTCCACCAGCGGCGCCCAGCAGCAGGTGGGCACCGACTCCGGGCTGAGCTGGCTCTCGCCCCCGCTCCCGCCGCCGCCTCCGACGACCCCGCCGGGGGAGAGCTCCTCGGACGAAAAGGACGTGGGCGAGCGCAGGACGGCGTCGGGGGGCCGCAGCTCCAGCCAGCGCCCGTCGCCCGCCCCGTCCGGGCCCCCTTCGGGCGGCTCGTCGGGCGGCTCCTTTAGGAAGCCCGGCAGGAGGATTTTGGAGACGCTCTGCCGGCGGGGCACTTGCCCCGCGGCTCCCGGGCCAGCCCGGGCGGCCAGGTGGGAGCCCTGCTTCTTGAGAAATTTCTCCAAAGGCTTCATCCCACCGGGCACCGCGGGGGCAGCCAGGGGCGCAGCCGGGCCCCAGGACGAGGGGCGGTGGTGATCCAATGCGCCCTTTGCCTCCTCGGCCAAAGAAGAGATCGGGGGAGAAGTAGATCCCAGGGGGTGTCTGTCCCCCACTGCGTGGCGCGGCGGTGGAACGGGAGGCCGGGAGGCGTGGGATCAGAACGCCATGGCCGGGGCCGGACCTTGGGGGCGCGGCGGCGGCGGCGGGGAGGTCTTAGCAAGAGGGGCGACGCTAGGCGGGCACCTTGGGCCAAGAATCCCCCGCGATCGTGGAAAAAGAAGGGAGCCTGGCGGCGTGGTCGTGGGGGAAAGCGATGAGAAGCGCCCCGCCCCCGATGCCTTTGCGTCCTGGGTGACCCCCGGAGGAGGAGGCGGGAGAGGCTGGAAAAATGTGGGCGCCGCTTGCAGACTGTCTGGCCTTCTTTTGGGGTCACCCACCCGGACGCGGGGCGAGCAAAGGGGGGAGAGGAGGGGAGGAAGGACTCCGCCGGCTTCTCCGAAGAGGCGACGAGGGATCCCCCGGCAGGCGCCACGCAGCCTCGCCTCCCTTCGCCTCGGTCGCCCCGATCGCGCTGGCCGCCCGGCTCCCGCCGCAGCTACAGCTGCAAGGCGAATCCTCCTTTATGGATGCTCATGACAGCGGGGGAGGCAACGCCTGGCAGGCAGGCAGGCAGGCAGGCAGGCAGGCAGGCAGGCAGGCGGCGGCGGCGGCGGCGGAGGAGGAGGAGGAGGAGGAGCGGGGCTGGAGCCAGGCTCGCTCGCTCGCTCGCTCGCTCTCTCCGGCGCTCTGCAGGGGAGTGAGCGTGCACGCGGCGGAGAAGCGGGGATCGGGGAGGGGGAGGCTCTCCGTCGCCTCTCGCAAGAGCCCCCTCCCCTTCTCCTCCTCCTTCTTCGTGCTTCCCGGCCTGGAAAAGAAGCCGGAGCCGAGTCGCGAATCGCCGTCTTCTCTCCCACTACTAGATCATCACCACCATCGCCGCCGCCCGAGAAGAGGCAGCGAGCAAGCGAGCCAGCCCGCCCGTCGCAGGCCCCGCCCTGCCCTCGTCCCGCCCTCCCTCTCACGCCCTCCCCTCCACCCTCCCTCTTGCCCCCCCCCGTTTCTTTATTTCCGTGGCATACACTTGTTGCACGGGGCAAACAGGAGAAAATACACACCTTGAGCCTTTTTTTTTTTGGTCGCAGTTATGATAGGAAGAAAGCAGATCGGTTGGGCAATGTGGCAAGCTAGTTTTCTCCTTCCTTTTTTAACTGGGATTTAGTTACCGCTTAAGGGAGTCCTCTCTTTGCCCTTAGCGGCTTGGTTGGAATAAAGTGGGAGGCACGTTTCTTTTGCCTCTTTCTTTCAATAATAAAAACTTATATTGCTTACGTTTGTTCAGATCACTGAACGCGTGATTGTTTAACACTTTCACGCTAGCCCGTCCCTACCTATAAACTTCTGAAATTCAAGCCACTTATAAATTATTAGACTAATGAGACCCTTCCCTACAGTTTTCAAGAAGGCTTCCTACACTCACCAACACAGATTTCTGCACCACACTGTTATAGTGCTATTATTCCACTTTCAACAGTCTATATGGAATCCTGGGGTTTGCAGTTTAGGGAGAGGTATTTAGAATTCAGAGTCAGCGAGCTCTTTGGCCTCAGTAAACTACAAAGTCCAGAATTCCACAGGATGTTGAAAGTGGAATGATAATACTATAACAATGTAGTGTAGAAAGGGCCTATAAGAGCTTAAGCTGAAAGAAATGTGTTACAATACACTCCCCATTGTGTTTGTTCAGATGTAAGTCCCACTGAGTTCATTGGTACTTCCTCCCAGGGCAGGCTAGGTAGGATTGATGCCTTAGAGCCTTTCCACACTACATTGTTATAGTGCTATTATTCCGCTTTCAACATCCTGTGGAATTCTGGGATTTGTAGTTTACTGAGGCCAAAGAGCTCTCTGGTTGAGAATTCTAAATGCCTCTTCCCAAACTTCAAACCCCAGAATTCCACAGGATGTTGAAAGTGGAATAATAGCACTATAACAGTGTTGTGCCCTTAGCCCTTGGGTTGCAATCCTTTACAGAGAGGGCATTTGCTTGGCAAGATTTGTTTGCCTTCCTCTCTGAGACTGAGAGAGACTATGTCTTGTCCAAAGTCATTTAGGGGGTCTCCATGGTCTAACAGGAGAGCTGTGTACATTGGCTGGAGGCCTGTAGGAGAAAGGAAGGATATAAATGTAACTGAACATATTTATTCAGTAGATAACTTTCACTGAAAATCTGCCTGCTTTTTTCCGAATGAGATGTTATCAGTATCTGAACGCTGCTTGCGCCTACATCCATACGTGTGTAGACATTCCTTCTTTGCTTATTTTTACTTATTTCTTTCATTATTAAAATATCCCTACCCCACCCTCTATCAAAAAGATCTCAGGATGTCTTCCAAGTGAAATTAAAAGAAACAGTTTAAAGCAACAAAAATAAACTAAAAAACTATTAAATACAATCAGTGAGTTAAAGCAGATTTAAAGATTAGAACAGTTTAAAACTATAGGCATGACTATTTGAGAGAAATGAAAGAAGCCCAGAGACTTTGTTGAGTGGCCAGGTTACCACCTGACATTTAAATAAAATGTGTTGGAATCAATCAGACCTTCAAAGGGAGGGCATTCCACAGTTGGGGTGCCATGGCTGAGAAGGTTCTCTTTATGTCCAGAGGGCAATGTATACAATGTACACAATGTATAGGCCTCACTGGTCAGACACAGAGAAGTCCCCACTCCAGCAGAGGTCAAACCTTGGGCAAGTACATATAGGGAGAAGCGCTCCCTCAAGTACTGAGGTTCCAAGCTGTTTAAGGCTGTAAATGTCATTACAAGCATCTTGAATTCAGACTGAAAATGTATTGGCATCCAAAACAATTATTTTAGACTGGCATTATATATCTATATGGTATTCAAGGTAGCCATCCTGTTGCTGCCTTTTGCGTTAGTTGCAGCTTCTGAGTCTTCAAGGGTAGCTCCAAATAGAGCGATTTACAGTAGTCTAGTTGGGGTTACCAGGGCATGAACCACTGTAGTTAGGTTATCTTTGTACAGGAAAGTATAGCTGGGACACCAGTTGAAGGTGGTGCAGGCACTTTGAGCCACAGAGTTCACTTGGGCCTCCAGTGACAGGGATGGGTCAGAATACTTACTCCCAAGCTATGCAGCTGGTCCTTCAGAGGGAGTACATTCATATCCAGGACAGGCTGTTTACCCAGTTCCCAGACCTTAGAACCGTAAATCCACAGAGCCTCTGTCTTACAGCATCTAGGCTTGAGGAGGTCTAGAACCCGTACAGCCCCAACAGACTCCAATGACAGAGAGAAATAGAGCTCAGTGTCATTAGCATATTGATGACACTCATCTCCAAAGCTTCTAATGACCTAATCCAGTAATTTCATATAGGTATTGAAGAGCATTGGATATAAGATGGAACCCCTACCCTATTCTTGTGGCTACCCAGATTCTCTTCCTCAACAAAATTTATATTTTTCTATGTGATTCTGGGGGAGAAGACTCCTGTAAATTGCTGGAAAATGTGGCAGTTTGCCTTTTGCTCCTCCACAACCCCCTCAGCACCCCCAGAGGACAAAAGCATGGTGAAAATGAAACTGGAAGTGACATGATGTCACTTCCAGTTTGGTGGGAACACGGTGATATAGCTCAACTGAGGGATGTGGGAGCAAGAAATTCCCCCCTACACACACAGTTGCCTTTCTCTGTTTTAACTGTTTAAATGGCTTTAAATTATTCAAATTAATTTATACTGTATGTTTTAGACCTTTTGATCTTGTTGTGTTACATTGCTTTAAATGTGTGTGGGGGGGTAGCTTAAACCATTACATCAATATTGGACTAGGACTCTTCGGCCATTTCTGCCCTACGCTGTTATAGTGCTACTATTCCATTTTCTACATCCTATAGAATTCTGGGGTTTGAAGTTTACTGATCCCAAAGAGCTCTCTGACTGAGAACTCTAAATGCCCCTTCCTAAACTGCAAATCCCAGGATTCCATAGGATGTTGAAAGTGGAATAATAACACTATAACAGCATAGTCCAGAAATTGCCTTAGAGACCCAGGTTCATCTCCTCTCTCTACCATGGAAACTCACTGGGTGACCTTGGATGAGTCATGCTCTCTCAGCCTCAGAGAAGTGGCAAACCTGCTGTGAGTACTCTTGCCCAGAAAACTGTACAATAAAGGTTGCCAGAAACTGGAATTGGCTTGAAGGCACAGAGCAACAATACATACATATATTCATTACAGCCTTCTAGAATTGGGGAGGTGGTCTGTGCAACACTTGGGAAGTCACCAGACAACAGAGTCATGGGAAAGGGAGTGTGGCTATCTGGAATGTCCCAGACAGGTGAAACAAGACCCTCATAAGACTGAATTCAATCTGAGTTCAAATCCCTATTTCTTTTTATATTTAAGTTCAAATTGCAAGCCAGAGAGTGGTGGCATTTTAAGAGCTGAATTCAGAATTCAGAGCTCAGTGTTCTCCACCCCTGCCAGACAGAGAGAGGCAGGGCAGAAGTAACATTGAATATTGTTTTGTTCAGCACATGAGCCATCTAGAAAGCATTGTATCTTTCAAATAGGTGGCTTACAAATATTTAAAATAAGGGCTATTTTAAAAAATCAACACAGTAATTATCTTCCAAAGGCTGGTAGAGTATAGAGGCATTCCCCACTCTTCCAGATGTTAATGAAACATTCCTTATGAACTGCTTTTTGTGGTAGGGCTTTTCCCCACCTATGTTTTCACCATTTCAGATGTTAATTACAGGCTTGGATATGGGAGGTTGGAAGAAGAGCTCCAGCAAAGTTCAAAGGCCTATTTTTGTCTGTGTTTAAGGTTAAACTGCAAACAAAGGAGTGGTAGCATTTTAAGAGCATTTGTTGTGGTTATTTTTTTTACACCTCAAAATAATGATTGTTTAGGTCATCCCGCACAGAAGAACCAACAAAAAGAGATTAGTGTCTTCAGCTTGCATGCTTAACTTAAGGCCATTTCCGCACAACACTCTTACAGCGTGATGATTCCACTTTCAACCTCCTATGGAATCTGGGGTTTGCAGTTTCGGGAGGGGCCAGGTGGCCCCTCCCGGAACTGCAAACCCCAGGATTCCATAGGAGGTTGAAAGTGGAATCATCGTGCTATAAGAGTGTCGTGCAGAATGTTCTTAAACTAGTGCCTTCTAAAGGCAGGTCAGCACCCACCCACCCATCCACCGCTTGGCTGTCTTTACAGCCATGGCATGACTGATCTTTTAAAAGCTGATTTTAATTGGATATTTTCTGCATACATTTCATTATAACATACTTGAATGCTCAGGGTCAGGGTGAACTAGAAAGAGTTTGTAATTGAAATTAAAAACTGTTTTACTGATATTGTCAATGACATATATAGTTGTTGTTATTATGTGCCTTCAGGTTGTTTCTGACATATGGCAACCCTAAGGTGAATCTATCATGGGTTTTTCTGGGACTAAGAATGTGTGACACACCCAAGATCACACAGTGGGTTTCCATGGCCAAGCAGGGAATTAAACCCCCATAGTCCAATGCTCAAACCACTATAACACGCTGGCTCTCATGTAAATAGTTACTTCTCATCTAATTAAAGTGAGTCACATTAGTCTTTCATTTGAAGGAATCATAGCTGGGGCAACATCCAGTAATCCAATGGAACTGTAAAATAGACAGTCCTGCCTCCCCTTTACACGCCCGCACCCCTCCCAGCATAGCCCCAGCATTTGGAGGACTGGGAAATCCTTCAGAGCCAATGTTTGACAATCCAGAGAGCTGAAAGGTAAAGGAAGGGAAATTTTCCAACTGAATGTTGGATAGAGCTCCTGCTACTTGGACCTAATCCACCTTGAACCACTGTGTCAAAGTCTCACTTGCCATTAATTTTTTTTAAAAAAATGTTTTAACTGGAAGGTGTTCCCCTTCGGAAAGAGTTTATATCTCATTAGTCACAGAGAAACATGAGCATCGCTTGGTGGAAAGGTCGAATTCAATATTCAGTTAGCACACAAGCAAATTCCTAGCATGCTATTTTCTCTTCTGCATAAAAATAAGGATTTTACCAGTTTCTGACTTTCTGCTCTGTTAAAGCAATGTTTCAGATCTTGAAATAAGCCTCATTCAACCAAAGTACTGAATTCTCCAATCGCTTTAGTTCTCCCTCTGTTCCAACCCTACTTCTTCTGTTTTTCTGTGAACACACACTCCCATATATCAGGCTGCTTGCCCCTTTCCTATTCCCTACCCTTAGCTGCAGGGCTGAGATACCTCATGTTCCAAGCTCTGTTTTCTTCTTCAAAATAAGAAACACCAACAAACCAACCTGGTCTATTAACATTTAGTTCTAGGCTAACAAAAGGAACAGCTGCCCATTGGCCTAGAACAGTATGCTCACTGTCTGGATGAGTGCTTTTTAAACTCTATGATGAGAGGTGGACAACAACTTTATTTTCCCAGTGTGCCAGGAACCAGTAATATCTTTGTGCCCATTGCCTACAATTCTCTTTCTTTCTTTCTTTCTTTCTTTCTTTCTTTCTTTCTTTCTTTCTTTCCTTTCTTTCCTGGATGCTCTTCAGGGACCAATATTGGTTCACAGACTACCATTTTTACTAGAACTGGTCTTGATCATTGCTTAGATCTCTCCTGCCTTCCCTTCTCCTACTTTACTTACCACCTTAAACAAGATTGGCTGGGAGAGAAACAAGTGGGGCTACCTAAGATGCCTACTGGATAGGCATTATACATTTGTAAGGGAGTCTACAGTTTGTGAAGGGTAGATCACTGTTCTGAGCGTGAAATTCTGAGAGTATACTTTATTGTTAGTTATTGTGTGCCTTCAAGTCATTTCTGACTTATGGCGATCCTAAGATGAACCTATCACAGGGTTTTCTAGGGCTGCTGGCTGAGCAAGGGAATTGAACCCTGATCTCCAGGGTTGTAGTCCGGTGCCCAAATGACTATACCACACTGGCTCTCAGGAGTATACTTATACTACACGTATTCAGGAAACATATTTGGGGTAGCTATGTTATACTAAAAAGTTATAGCAGTTTAGTTCTGTTCAGGCACTCAGCGGAACACATGCAGGGCTAAAACTAGGAGTAGTGATGTGGATGGCACATAAGCTCCCATCTCAATGTCCCTGAGGAAGTGAGAGTAGGCCCTCATATATTGAACATGGAGGTCTGAAGAGAGGTCTGTAACTGAATTCAGCTGAGCAGGAACTTTGCAGTTCCACCACATGAGGAAATATGTAGCCACTTTTCCACTTTCTTGCCAGGACACTGTAGTGACTTATTTATAAATACAGGTCAGAGTTAATGGAGAAGATCTACCACCAGTAGATCAATCGTAACAGATTTCTTCATATTTTGACCATGAGTGTTTCTTATTTTGTATATTGCTCCATTGATGGTGTGCCTTATTTTTTTTTATGTATTCTGTACTTCTAAATCTTTCTGTGATGAGTATTTTATATCTTTTCAACATTCTTGCTTTCACATCCATTTTTTTACAAGGCAAAATTGTGTTCCCAGAAGTTGGGCATGAGCTGCTTATTTCTCCCTCCTGCTATGGTTTGGACTGAATTGCAGCAGCCATGAGAGAGAAACAAGTGGGGCTACCTAGGATGCCTATTGGATAGGCATTACACATTTAATATCTCACAAATATCCTTTAGTTTGCTTTTCTGTTTACAGTTAGTTTTAGTGACTGAGCAGCAGAACCACTAAATCAATGGGAACGTAGTAAATTAACAATGAGGTAAATTCCATTCCTTAAACAGGTCTACTCTAATTGGTGTTAACAACTGGATTTAGGTTAATGAAGAGCTTTTGCCTTTTGAATATATCCTTAAATCCCCAGTTTTTATGCTGTTTGCCTTTATCCAGATCCTAAAACAACAGATGAACAAGAAGGGATACTGGAAGGGAGGTGGAGTGTTGCATCCTCCCTTACAAAGTAGGAAAGATACCACTAGCAGGAGTGGCTGTAACATGAACTGCCAGAGTAACCTGAGGAACTCCACGCAGCAGGATGCAGGCAAGCTAAGACTGCAGTATGACACAAACGAGGATATGGTAATTTCTAATGGTGATAAGGAACTATTTGTGATGGGGAAAAAAACAAAGGAAGTCAAATGTTTGCACAGCATCCTGCTACATAAAAAAAAAGATCTTTCACTTGACCTAGTTTGTGCAGTGTAAAACATTTGGGAATCTCTATAGATTTGTCAGAACTGTTGATGCCATGGCCCAAGATATATCATCTGGAAAGGGAGAAACTGAGCTTCCTTTTGCTTTATAGAGAAATAAGAACAAGAGGAAACTTGAGGCTGTATTTTTGTTCTTCTGGTTCTGGTGCTCTTTTCAGTGTCAGTAGAGCTTTCAGTTATCCTAATGTATGTTTTTCCTTGCTAATTTTGCCCCTTATTCTAGCTCTCTGCTTTCTGTTGTCTTCCTCCATTACATCCAGTCTACACCTAGATTGTAACCCTCTCAGGTCCGGATCTGCGATTAAGGAGACTCTGTTCATTACCTTGGCATACCCTCCAGTATTTCACAGATGAAAAGTGGGACATGTGTGGCCAAGCAACATCAGAGTGTGGTCAATTGGTAGACATTATTAATAAGTAAGAATGCACAAATTAGGAGAGGCTTCAACAATTTGATTTTGTCTGAGTTTACAAGGAATGGCAAGATTCCTCCCTCTTCTCTCCCCCACCTCCAGTTAACTGAGTGTAAATTACTTCTGCACTTTAGACTGGGTTTGTAGCAGTTAAAGTAAGATGGGGACAAAGAAGAAGGATAGAAGATTGAGAACTGGGACATCTTAAAAGCATCTGAAAAAGTGGGATGACAGAAGATGAACAAAGACAGATGGAGGATATACTTTGGATATCAACAACAGCCTTCTCACTGACCTCCTTTTTCAAAGGTCAAATCTGTGTATGCTACATAGCCTTTCCTAAGCTGTAACCCCAACCATAGCCTACTATGTCAGGCATGGTGTTGCAAGTGTTTAAATATGTTTGATTTGGAAAACCTGGGGGGCTTTTCACACTCACAATTATAGATCTATATTCCATTTTAATCGCCATGGCAACATCCTATATAATTTTGGGTTCTCCAGTACAAGGTATTTAGCATTTTCAGCCAGAGAATTCTATTGCTTCTCTATCAGGGATTCCATAGAATTTTGACATGTCAGTTAAGTGGAGAATATCACAATAACTGTGTAGTGCAAAAGGGTCCCTGGAGTTCTGTACACAGGGTGTCATTTCATCCTTTTCCTGAAGCAGCAAAAGACCTTGGGCTGGCTGACTCTTTTTGAAGTAGGATCATGTGTTGTGTTTTATTTTCATGTGTTGAATGATGTGCTTTGGATCTGATACTCTGTAAATCTGGCCTGCTAAAACTGTATAGCTATAAGCAGTACCAGAACACCAATATTATCAAACATAGAGGAAGAATATCTTTCGCCCATGTCTATAGGCCTTGCCATCATTCTGTCTAATCTTTTAGAGGGTGACTTCCCTTTAAAGTATTAACGACTGAGCACTCTCCTGTATCAATAAGGTTGTCAGGTATCTCTTTCTATAAGGGATGTCCTTTATTTGAGTGCTGGAAAGCTTGGCTCTTATACCATTGGCAGTTATTCCTTATTATAAGGGATGTCACCTATTTGAAGGCTTGAAAGCTTTGCTTTTATATAAACTGAACAAAATGCCACAAAATTCTGTCTTTGGGGTTTGGGGTCTTCATAAAGACAGAAAGGTATACAACACAAAATTTTTGAACATGGGCAATATGCTAATTTTACAGAGAAAGACAGGCAAAGATATTTCTTTCTAAGCAGGCCTTTAATGGGTGAGCTGGAGACCTTTTACCTATTAGTTGTTTTTAAAATGTATTGTAAGTTTTATTATATTATACGTCTTTTAATGTTTTGTTTACATGCTTTTAATGTTTTTTAACCTTTTGGAAGCTGCCTTGGTTCCCAGTTTGGAAGAAAAGGCAGTATATAAATTCAATAAATAAGTAAAAATGAATACGATAAAAGACATGGCTAAGCGAACTGAAGTCAATACAGTCCTCTCTCCACATTCATGGGGGTTAGGGGTGGAGAGCCTCCCTGTGAAAATGGAAAAGCTGTAAACATCTATAGGCCACAGTGGGGAGCACACCAGCCACTCAGTTTTGCTTTTGAGGTGGTGGGGTTCCTTCACAAGGCAGAAGTGGGCAGCTGACATGGCTTGCCACTGCCTCCGCTGCTGCCCCATGCCATTTTTACTAGGGATTTACAAACCTTGTCTCACATTTGCAAGGCTTGCAGAGAGACTGTGAACACAAGGCAAGACTTACGAGTCCCTGTTGAAAATGGCATAGGGCAGCAGCAGAGGCACCAGCAAATAATCTGCAAATAATCCAATCCACAAAAATTAAGCCTGCAGAGATGGAGAGCGTATTTCTCTAGAACACAAAATTGTTAATAGCTCTTTTTTGATTGTCCACTCTACGTGTCATAAATATTGACTGTCCCTTATTGCTATTTTGAAAATCTGGCAACATTACTTAAGAACAAGACTGTTTCTCTAGTTCTGATTTTTTTTTTGTCTTTTTAAAGTGATGGGAACAGCAACCAAACTGTTGTTCTCTCACTTCTCTCATGATCCATTATGCCCAACATTTCTTAGAAGACCTGTTATGAATTTTTAGAAAACTCTGTGCTCTCCTTCCTTTTTTTTCAGTGCCTCATTTCATGTGTTCTCTGAGTGTTATTTAAAAAAAAAATTAATCATCTGGCACTCTTCCCATTTAATAGGAAATGAAGGTGCCAAAACTGCTCAACAAGTATTTCCTCCTCTTGGTCAGAATTGCTTAGCAAGATCAGACAGAAGTCCATCTTATTTAGCCAGTATTTCTATATCAGCCAAATGTCTTTGGGAACCTGAAAAGCAAGGTATGAGAGTAATTCTTGTTGTTGCTATGTGCGTTCAAGTCAGGTTCAATCAAGGGGTTTTCTTGGCGATATATACTCTGAGGATCTTTGCTGTTGCTTTCCTCTGAATTTATCCTACAGCATCTGGTATTCCACGGCAGTCTCCTCTCCAAGTACTAACCAGGTCTGACACTGCTTAGGTTCTGAGAACAGACACAATCTGGTGTCTTTGTATTTAGGCATCTTATGAGAGCAATAACATTCGCTTAATACTGATTCCCAGCATGCAGTCTTCAGAGATATGCTGGTTCTAAACATGGATGTTCTGTTTTGCCACCATGGATGGTAATTGTCACTTAACTTCTTAGACAGCACTTTAATCAGTCTTTCCCAAATTTGAGTCCCAAATGATTTTCAATTTGTGTATTGACTTGGAAGTGTAATTTTCCACCAAAATCCTAACTAAACTAATTATGCACCCACCTCTACCATGTACTGCCATGCATGTGGATTGAGGTGGCCTTTTCTGGGCTTTTTGTGTTACACACACTAAACAATATTCTACACCAGCATGTTGTCCTCTGGCCATTTTTTCAGGTTTTAATAAGATGAAAACTAAAACAGGCATGCCTCAATGACCAAAGCTTCTGACAAATAAGCTCCTTTCAACAAAGTTATTTTATGCTCCCAGCCTGCCTTTTCTGCCTTGTCCTCTGTCTAGCTGGATTTTTAGGAGCATCAGCAATGATAAGATGGTAAAGGAGGACTGGAAAAACCCAGACTTTTGGTGCCAGGTTGCAACAGCACATCCATAGAAAACAATGCAGTAAAGATTGTGCTGGGAAAAGCAGAATTCTACTCTAGTCAATCCTAGTGTAGCCATGGATACCTACCTACAACAGGCAATGTAAACAGCAGCTGTCTCCAGAAACCTGTACTGAGTGCATGTGAAGAGCAACACAGAGAGAAAAGGGGAAAGCAGATAAGACTGCCTCACTAGATATCCCCAGCAGCTGAAAAAACAAAACAAACCATAAATCAAATGGAAATCATAAGAAAAGTAGAGGCTGGTAAAAGAAAAAAGTCACCTCTGGATTTCAGAAGAAACCTTCAAATGATCTCTAGAAGGTTCAAAATGTTTTTGTTTACTTATACAAGCCTTACCTGACTTGATTGTTTCATTTCAAATGTGCATATTTGTCAGTTTTGAATAAAAAAAATCTGCTGAGACATGTTGAACTGCCCTTCTTTTTTGTGGCATAGGAACCTATCCTTGTTCTTTCCATGTTATTTCTGCCTCTGGTACCAAATTTTCTGTTAAAGAAGTAATGCTCATGAAGATGCCTACTTTGTTAACTATGGCATACCTGCAATTATCCATTATGAACTAACAGTGAGTGAGCAGATGCACAAATTGCACAGCAATTTTTTCTAGAGCATGGAAGAGTTGTGTTTTGGGGCTACAGCTTCCAGAATGTTTCAGACAACATGGGAGTTTTATTTTTAAAAGGCAACTTTTCCAAGCTCTGTCCAAATACATTACTGAAATCAATGGGAATAGTACAGAGCACAGGAGGTCTCTTGCATGGTTCCTGGTTTATTTTTCCAAGGGGGAGAAAGAATTTCACACTAGTTGCACTAAGGGGTGTTCAAACAGCCCCCTGTATAACAACTACAATGCTAACTTACTCAGTAAGAGACTATTATTGTTTGCCATTTCAGTAACATTATCACAGCCACTTTTGCCTTTTGCTGGTTGAAAACTGTTGGTAAGACTAAATGTTTTCCAAAACTGTACCCACTGGAAAAAGAAAGGATGAATCTGAATGACAACAGAACAAGAGGCAGACAAAGAGGGGATGCAAAAAGACAGGCAGAAAAGATCTGTACTATTCTGCCCCTAAAATCTCTCTCAAATTCTGAATGTGTTAACAAAGAACATGTTTCTACAGCATGCCCACACCTGCAGCAAAGGGAACAGGGCGGGAAGCACACTCCCAGTTTTAAATTTCCTATTAACTCTTAAGTACCCCGACTTTTTGAACACTATTATCAGTACTGATTTCTTCCATCAGGATGTAACACTGTCCCAAGCATCCCCTTCTTCCCCATTAAGATATCCAACTATGTAACTTTTTCTGAGCCAATATGTACCAAGAAGGCCATCGTTTGGATACGACTGTTTTGGAAACTACTGTTTTCCCGTTCAAACTCATAGCCGTGTTAGTCTGGATGAGTATGCAAAGGGATCTTGTAGCACCTTTGAGACTAACTGAAAGAAGTACACTACCAGCTTCTTTCTCTCAGTCTCAAAGTTGCTATAAGATCTATTTGCATACTGATATTTTTGCATATTTTGCATATTAATAGCATAAGCTTGTGCTACTAACTTCTCTCAGTTAGTCTCAAAGGTAGTATAAGATCCCTTTGCATATTGCTTTCCAAGGTCACCCTACAGTCCTGAGAAAAGAATCTGTCTATTCATCCATCCATGAACCAGTTTTAAGCATTTTATGATACCAGCAAGCATACGTTGAGCCAGTGTGGTGTAGTGGTTTGACTATCGGGCAAGGACTCTGGGATGTCAGGTTACAAATCTCTGCTCAACCACAGAAACCCACTAGGTGACCTTGAGCAACACTTCACATTCTGTCTGAGGAAAGCAATGGCAAACCTCTTCTGAATAAATGTTGTGGAGAACACTCTGTGACAGTATCACCATAAGTCAAAGTTGCACACGACAAAGAGAACAGATCCACGATGCAGCATCCAAGATAGGATTACAAACATACGTAGTTGTGCTTGTTTGCAGTGTCTTCAGGGCTAGAGAGCCATTTTAGCATTTGTACACAGAATGTCATCATGGGCACCTCTTTGTTGTGAATAGCAACCATTCATTTCTGTGGCAGAAAGGGAAGGGATGCATTTAAGAACCTGAATGCCGTGAGGGCAAATCTTGTCCTCCACTTTGGCAGGGATCCTACAGAAGGCACAGAATGTCTCTGTGAACACAGGTGTATTGCACCTTGAGGTTCTTTGTCAGAATACGAGCCTTCTTTTCTTACACAACCTGCACATTCTTTGTCCTAATCACAAGCATTTTATTAGTCTATAATATCAATTTCACATTGTAATTATAGCATTATTCTTCTTATTACAGGCAGTGCTGAACTTAGTGGTCATACCAGCTCCACATATTTTAGGATCCATATGCAAGCTACTGGTGGATGTTTTTTTCTTAATGAATGTCCTCGACTTTGCCCCCGTCTCTGCCACTCTCACTCTGCTCAATGTGTTCTTCCAGATTTTACTGAACAGCAACTACCAGCATTCCTCTCCATTGGTGATGCTGGTAAGGTGGGTGGACCTTGAAGTCCAACAACATAAGAAAGGGCTGCTAGATTCTCACCTTTGTCAGTGGAGATGCTCTGCCCTACAGGGTAGAGTCCTAATTACTGTCTTAACTGTGTTTGTAGGTCTAATGTTTGTTCATTTGGTCCAGGCCAGATAGAGACAGATGTCTGAGAGCCTTTAAAACAAGTTCATAACAAAAAATACAACTGCTCATAAACGAAAACACAAATACACAGATACCAGGAGTATTAATTCCCCATGTGAAAAGATGAACCCACTGTACCTTTCAGATGGTATAGCAGGACAAAAGCATTTTAACAGATTACTGAAAGATCATTATGAGATGAGTCTAGCAAATGCCCTGGGGGACAAAATCAATTGTGTGAACACCTCATTTTCTAGTATTTTGGATCCATTTGTACTGTGAACGCAAACACTTGTCAGCTGAATAACCCCTTCTGCAACTAAATGTCATAGATTAGCTTTCCTCCCACTGCCTTTTCTCGCTGTTTCTTTGGCCATTCCAAAGCATCTCCCAACTAAGAGCAGGTCTGGACAGTTCCTATCCCTGCCCCAATTGAGGCTTCTGGGCTTTCCCCTCTTACAAGATGAACAGAGCCAAACACAACAGGTGGTTACGTGCCACCATGGGGCAGGGCATGGGGGTGGGAACTGGAATGTCAAGGTGGATGACTAATAGGGACAGCAAGCCCCAGCAAGCAACACAAGGGAGATGTAGTAGACCAGGTGAGTGCATGGGTAGCAGTGCCAGGAAGAAGCAAAGCAGAGGAAGTGAAGGTGCTTAGCAGAGGAGAAAATTAGGCAGAACCAGTATAGGCCTGGTGGTGGAACTTTAGGCAAGGAAGCTGTTAACCTGTGAATTGGGGGTCCTGGGAGGGGCACCCAAACAACCAAACAACAACAAACCAGATGGGGAAATTAGCTGGAGCACTCTCTTGGCTAACGAGAGGCAGGGTAACGCAGCAGGATCTTTTACCCTATGTCTACAGCGTCAGGTCAGTGAAGAGGCAAATGGTTCAAACAACAATTAGATTTATTAAACAGTTATTAAAGAAAAGCACAAACACACTCCTAACTAGAAAAGGAAATAGAATTTCAAGGGGAATGGGTGATACGCCACCTGTCCTGCAGTCCTGGGGAAGCCAATGGCAGAGGAACAAACCCTGCATGGTGGCCGAGGGGAATCTGCTGAACCAAGCGGCAGCAAGGCAAGGTGAAGTTCAGACGATTCGGCAAGAGTTCCAAAGAGCTCTCAGAGCGGGGGATTTTTATAGGGGAAAGAACAACCGCAGGCTAGTCTGGTCTTGGGTGAAAACAATAAGTTTTGGGTTGGAGACAAAGCTTCCGAAAGGTCAGAATTTGCATGATTGAGTTAGAGTCCGAATTAACAATAGTATGGCTGGTATGTAGATGCAGCTAGCTCGGCAGTTAAGTACCTAGCTCGCCAGGGTGTCCTCTCAGGGTGGAGGATCTCTTTGTGGTAACGTGCATTTGTAATGAAGGTGTTTGTTTCGGGAGGTCCCCTAAAGCAGATCTGCCAATGTCTGGCTTGGTTTGGTGAGAGAGCCATGCCTAGCTTTGCGCTTGTTCGGCAGGCCTCACAAACACTTGGCTGGTGGCAGAGTAGGGCCGAATTATGATATCAAAATGATATCTTTGGTTCACCAAAGGTCAGGTCAGAACACGGTGGTAACAAAGCCACACAAAAATGTTTACCACCTTCATCATGAATTCACCAGCCACACTTGGGAAACCCAGGAATGTAGCTACAGAGGTCAAAATGAAGGTATTTCCTTCTCAAATAAAAATTCTGCTCCTTCAAATGAAAATTTCCTTCTACCTCCAAATGTCTAGCAATGGCAGAGTGAGATACTGAAAATGGTTCACACCTAGAACTCTTGTATTGTTCACATTCCCTAGGTAGCACTGCCTGCTCTTTTCTCTGGATGCCCGAACTGTGGCTGAGATTCTGCATTGTCAGACATAACTATGATGATGGAGCGCCATCATTGTAGTTATATTTGATGATACCATCCCACAAAAAAACAACACTACCACCTTTTCAGCCTTGTAGAACCTCAGCCAAAGGGTTTCAGTCTTGCAGAACCTCAACAAAAGGGCACTGAAGATTGAGGCGCTGGGAGATAATGCCTGCAGCACTCTCCTGAAGTGTTAGGATGTGTCAAGAACTGTCAGCTGGAGGGACCCCTCAAGGTCCTCCCACAACTGCTTGTCTCAGTGCACCCAACAACCAGAAGCATGCTGCAGGTTCATTTCCAAGAGCCCCAGTCTACAACGTCTCAGAAAGCCTTTGGTTGATGTGCTGCAAGGCTGATAATATAAGTCTGGGGGGCAGAGTTAGATTCAGTCACTAACAACCATAAACTGAATCCTCAGCAGTCAAGAGATTATAAATCCAATTTACAATCTCATAACTGCTGAACCAGATGCTAGCCTTTATTTCTAAACGCTAAACCGAAGGTTTAAGTTTCTGCAATACTAGAAATTTGAGAAATAAAAGAAATTTTCATGTAGGAAGAATTCTTATTTGGGTGGGCAACGCTCTCATTTTACTTCTTCCATAGCTACATCCCTGCCTCTGCCACCTCCCAATACTCATCTGGCAGGCCTATGTAACATCACTTTATTAGATTTCTACTTTTATGTGATATAGCTTCTTCTAAAATAATTCTGGGGTGTTTGATGAGGGATGAAGGCTGTTTTTCCCAAGTAACAGGAGTGCCACAGTCTGTTAAGACTGCTAAAAATTTCAGAGATGAGCAAAATTCCAAGATCCTTATTAATGTTATTTATTAATTAATCCTTATTAATCTTTTAAACAGAAAAATTAAAAAGCCAAATCAATACTGGATCACAGAAGAGCAGACAACCAATGCTGGAAAGTTTTTAGTTAGCTCTAGTAAAAAGATTTCATGCTACAGTTAACTGTTTGGTTTTCTAATTTTTGAAAATTTTGTTAACATAGTTATCAACCAGAATTCTTAGTTAGATATCCATCACAAATGAAGCCTCTCACTAATCAGTCTTGTACACCAGCTGTGACAAGAGAAAGGTGTTCAACATCTAGTGCAATGGGACCTCCAAACCAATGCTATAGGATGGTATGCTACCAAGAAAACAAGAAAGAAGCAAACAAAAACACCCACACATCTAGTATCCATGGAGACACTCTCAATATTCATCAATCAGGAGGTGGGGTGGCAATGCCACTCACACACAGTAAGCCAATAAACTCATGAACACCAAATACATACTCCTAGGATATTTTCTTGCACCATAACACACAAAATGCTTCTATGGCATGTGCACACACAGCCTTAGGGCTGCAGAAATCTATATATTTTCCTTTCCCTTACAGAGTTCAGATACTGTGAACCATGGTTCATTTTGCTCAAATTGAAACTAAACTTGTACCCATCCATAGAAAGGATGGGGGAAATCTGCCAGCTTTGTTTTCTCCAAATGTCAAGATTTATGAATTTGGTTGAATTCTGATCCAATGAACTGAAATTAAATTCTCATCCCTCTGTATTAAAGAGGGGAACATCTGGTAGTTTTACTTCCTCTCACATTAAAATTTTTGCAAAATGTTGGTGAATTCTAACAAAAAAGTGAATATAAAGGAAATTCTAACCCATTTTTGGTCAAATTCAATTTTATCCACATTTTAATACGACAAATTTGGTTAACATCTGATCAAAACTCTACTGAAACAGATTCTCACCCATCCCTGCTGAGGAAGGGAGCAGCATCTCAGCTTCTGCTGCTGCTACAATTCCCCAAGTCTCCCTGTAGCCCCTGATTCAAGTCTCCTTGTACCACATCATGCTATGTACAAGTAATTTTTGAAACACAGGGGATGCTATAACCACAGCGCTATGTGTCCACTTTAACTGCCATAGCTGCATCCTGTGGAATTCTGGGGTAAGTAGTTTGAGGAAGTGCTAGAGCTGGCAGAATATTCTAAATACTCCTCCTAAAATACAAGAGAAGAGCCAGTACAGTGTAATGATTTGAGCTTTGGACTACAATTCTGGAGATGAGGGTTTGAATCCCCACTCAGCCATGGAAACCCACTGGGGGACCTTGGGCAAGTCACTCTCTCACCATCAGAGGAAGGAAAAGGCAGCCCCTCTCATTTTGCCAAGACAACCCCATAATAGGTTCTTCTTAGGGCTGCCAAAAGTCAGAAACACCTTAAGCCATTACCACACTAGACTGTTATAGAGCTATGATTCCACTTTCAACAAGCTATGGAATCCTGCGGTTTGCAATTTTGGGAAGGGAAAGTGGAATCATAGCGCTATAACAGTCTAGTGCGGAAATGGCCTTAAAGGTGCACAACAAAAAAACTTCAAGACATTAAAAGAGAAGGAGCTACAGTAACATCCTGATAGCAGCAACCTGATCATAATGTACTGACAGCAGTGGTTATCAATAGGTGGAGAAAGAGCACAATCCCTCCCATTCATAATAGGGTTGTAATCCCACATCCTCCAACCATCCTGATTTGGCAACGAAAGTCTCAGTTTATCCTCTGCTGTCTCTCTTTCTCAGCTGGTTTTAAAATGTCCCAGTTTCTCTGTGTCCTCAGCTTACTTCAGTTGCTACAAACAGTTCCAACTGCAAATATGGCTTGCATTCCATTAACTCAGCAGGTGGTATAGGAAAGGAGAGAAGAGGGAGGAATTTTGCCTTTTCCTGCAGGCTCAGATCAAAGCAAACTGCTGCCACCTCTCTTTTTGCTTTCTTAATCACACTCTGATATTACTTAGCCACACGTGTCCTGGGCCATTTCTGCACTAGACTGTTCTAATACTGTTATTCCACTTCAACATCCTATGGAATCCTGGGGTTTGCAGTTTAGGGAGGGGCCTTAAAGGCCCCTCTCGAAACTGCAAAGCCCAGGATTCTATAGGATGCTGAAAGTGGAATAATAGCACTAGAACAGTCTAGTGCAGGAATGGCCCATTTCATCTGTGAAATGTTGGAGGGTGATAATTCTTCATAGCCAAGATACTCCTCAGTATTTGATTAACAGAGGCAATAACAGCTGGAGTGGAGTCCCTACCAAGAGAAACCTTACTCATTAAGAAGAAGACAGAATAGCCAGTAAGAAGAAAGTGAATAGCAGGTATTCATTTTATCTATATTTTATCTATATCCTGCCTTTCTTCCAGGATATGATCAAAGGTGGTGTACAACCTTCTAAAAAACACAATACAGCTATCAAAAAACCTCCTAGTACAAAAGTTAAAACACAATCGAAGCAAATTTCTACTGAAATAAAACAGGTTAAATGCAAGCTACAACAGTTTTAAAAATACATTTAAGCAGTATAAAATGGAAACCCAACAACCTCATCAAAAGCTCCATCTCCTACAACTTATTGAAAACCAAATGCCTCTTTCAATAAAAGGTCTTTATCTGTCAGCAGAAAGACAGAAAGGAGAAGGTCAACCAGAAACACTCCCTTCTCCGAGGAAGTGAGTTCCAAAGCTTGGGAGCAACCACTG
Source organism: Iguana delicatissima (assembly GCA_948472985.1). Lineage (NCBI taxonomy): Eukaryota > Metazoa > Chordata > Lepidosauria > Squamata > Iguanidae > Iguana > Iguana delicatissima. The sequence goes on along the minus strand of CAOKZL010000318.1, from coordinate 642,204 downwards.
AGAAGGCTCCATTCTGTGTCCTCACCAGGTGTGCTTGTGATGCTGGTGGGATTGGGAGAAAGCCTTTCCCCACAGATCTTAGAGCCTAGGCATGTTCATGAAGGGAGGTATGGTATTTCAAATAGTCTTGACCCAAGCTGTGGAGGGATATAAAAGTCATACCCAGCACTTTGAATTCTACCAAGACTGGCAACAGTCACCCAGAGGACCTTCTCGCTGGCTGCCCCTAGACTGTGGAATGACCTGCTGGAAGAGATCCGACAGCCAAATATGCTGTCTGAATGTTAAAAACTGCTAAAGACTTACCTCTTCCAGTAGGCCTACCCATTCTATTTTTAATCATGATGTATTTTAATCATGATTTTAATTATGATCTATTTGAATGGTTTTATATTTTTAATGTATTTTAATCATAAATGGTATGCTGGTTCCAATTGTATTTTAACCTTTGTTGTACCCCACCTTGAGCTTTGAGGAGAGGCAGGTAAAAATAAAAATGTATTATTATTTATTATTTTACTATCCAGCAGGCAGTGGAGCTGTTGCAGAAAGGAGTTATATGATCCCTATAACTTGCCCCAGTCAGCAGCGTAACTGCAGTACTTTGGACCCAGTCCCACTGAAGTTTCAGAACAGTTTCAAAAGGCAGCCCTATGTAGAGCATTTTACAGTAATCCAAACAGGAAGTTGGTATGGACAGAAACCCCAAAGTTGTGAGGATATTCAGCAACCCTTAGTGTGCTTGCTGTATCGACAGTCTGTTGACAACTAATGCACATAGCATGTCACTAGGTGCAGTATTCAGCTGCTGTGGATCTCAGCACTCACATTTTTGGTTTAGAGAACTTTCTGAACTTTACAGCTATGAATATTGACTGACTTTCAGTGTACCCGGTACTGTGAGTAGTGTAGAATAAGAACTGCATTCAGTTCTGGACATCTTATTTTAAGAAGGATATAGACAAGCTGGAATAGGTTCAGAGACAGGTAACAAGGATGATAAGAGGTATGGGGAACAAAACTTTTGGGGAAAAGTTGAAGGAGCTGGCCATGTTCAGTTTGGTGAACAGAAGATCGAGGAGTGATATGGTTACACTCTTTGAATACCTCAAGGTCTTTCACAGAGAGGGGCGGGCTTCTTCTCTGCTGACCCAGATGGTAAGACCAGGTCTAATGGTTTGAAGTTACAGAAGAGTAGATTTTCATCAAACATTAGAAGAAACTTCTTGGCAGTAAGAGCAGTGGAATCAACTGCCTGGAAAAGTGGTACGGTCTCCTTTTCTGGATGTCTTCAGAAAGAGGCCAGACAGCTACCTGCTAGGGATGCTTTAGCTAGAGAACCTGCATTGAGCATGGGACTGGGTTAGACAGCCCATGAAGACCCTATGATTCCGTAACTTTATAACTCCATCCTGTGACTATCAGTCTACTGATATATAAAAGTCAAAGTTTGTTTGTTCATCCGTGTCAGGCAAAGACCTCATATGATTGGCTGCCTAAGATGATTCTATGGAATCTTGGAGTTTGCAGTTTAAGGAGGGGCCTTTAGAATTCTCAGGCAGATAGCTCTTGGAACTCAGTCAAATGTGCCTGCCTTGAATAGTCTGGTTGCTACGGAGACAAGGCCTAGCAGCAAGGACGAGGACAACATATTCCCTCAGGAACCCAGTCTCTAATTTAATGACTCTGAATACAGATTGGATTGGGGAATATAGGGAAAAGGTACAGGTACTGGACAAAAGAGTTTGGGGAATTAGAGTCACAGAATCTCAAATCTTTCTAACAAGTATTACTTAAAAGAAAAGAAAATCCTGGGCAACCCTGGGTATATACGCTAATGCATTATAAAAACAAAGAAGCACAGAAGCAAAAGGGAAAAAGGGAAGAATGTAATAAAATATTAGAATGCCAGAAAATTCAGCGTTAAGGCTGAGTTTCTGCATCAAAGGCTTCAACATGAAACTTTCCAGTGACATAGCTACATTCCTGACATAATATGCAACCCTTCCAGTGAATTGCAATTATGCATATCAGGCATATTAGGGTGCCTCATGCAGATGGGCCTTGCACAACAGACACGCTGATGGCTCTGCTTACACAATGGTTCCAAAGACATAGCTGAGTGTCAGGTCCCCTCCTGGGAATACGGACATTCTGCATCATTACAATTCACCTTTACATGCATGTATGTCAGTTTAAAATGATGTAAATACTTAACGTGATGCCAGGCTATGAGCCCAGCGAAACAAAACAGACTTTATTACTTGTCTAAAGCAAATTAAGAAAGACTCCATCTATCTCTCTTGAGAGGAAGTTGTAGAATTGGGGTCTGCTACTGAGAAGGCCCTGTCTTCGTCACCACCAACTTAGCCTTTCCATGTGATGGGACCTATAAGAGGTCCTCCACCAGCAATAACAAATCATGGTTAAAATTTTGTGAGCAAAGCCTGCTGATAACTACAAAACCCAGAGACAATGGTGGAATGAATTTTTCAGAGATTGGTCTGGGTTTTCAGCACATTATATAGCTTTTTTTTTTGCTCATCTTCCTCAGTACAAAAATCATATAAATTGTGCAAAATGAGAGAAGCAATGCAAATCTGCTCACTGTTTTAAGTTTTCAGAGTCTAGCTTTTCTCCATGATTTAATATATGAGCTCAAAGTTCACATAGACCAGATCATACATTGTTGAGATGAGAAGTTGTTGTTTTCCCCCTACCTTGTCCATTTCCACTGGGATGTGTGTATGTGTGGCAAATATTTGTGGCAATCATGCACAGGGAGTTGGAAACTAAAATAATGTTGTAGAACATTCACCCTAACTATTGCATAATCATTTCTGATATTCCATCACTGCAAAATCCACTGAAGAAGCAAATTTTGAAAACCTATTGTAAAATAAAATAATGATGATGATGATAATGGTCATGATGATGATGACTGTGATTATTATAATTCACACTAAATTTGTTTTTATGCTTCCTACCATTTGTACTACTGCAACTTGTTTCTTCAACCGTGTGGCTGGCCAATTAGATGCTGCTCCACAAATGTTGCAGCCATGGAAACAAAGCATCTATTTCTGATGCTTAGTGGAAGAAGAAAAGACCAACACAACAACCAAAAAGGAAAAAAAATCCATAAATTGAATGGAACAAAAGAAAGTGTTCTGCAATGTTTAGTTGGAGAAACTTTCACTGTCAGCTCTCCACATTTGGGGGCTTAACTTTCATAGATTTGATTATTTGTGAGTTTCTCCAACTCTTTCACCTCTCCCCGGCCCCGCATCTTTTCCAGGGGAACCTTTTCCCTCAGTGGCTCCAATCAGGCCACAAAACCCTTAAAAAACCCATCCCTGGTACTTCTCCACCATTTGCGGCCTGGCCAGCTGAGAACAGCTCACAGCCTAATTTCTCAGCACCACAAACCCTCTCCTGATGTCCCCCACACTGCCAAGGAAGGAGATGGGTGAGAGAGAAGAAGTATAGGGCCAGCATGCCAAACCACCTCCTTCCCTCTCCTTTCCCTGACCTGGTTTGGACCCTAGGTGCCTGGCCATTTCAGCACTAGACTGTTATTGTACTGTTACTCCACTTTCAACATCCTATAGAATCTTGGGGCTTGCAGTTTAGAGAGGAGCTGGCTGGGCCCTTCCCTAAACTGCAAACCCCAGGATTCCATAGGATGTTGAAAGTGGAATAATAACACTATAGTAGTCTAGTGCTGAAATGGCCCCTGTTCTCCCCATCACGCCTCAGCTCCCTTCCCACAGGCAGGCAGGCAGGCAGGCAGGCAGGCAGACTCACACACACATTTTCCACTTTTGCAGGGTTCTTGCACTCTTAACTCTAGCAAATGTGGAGGGCCAATGTAGTTCAATAAATTCAATTCTCTCCAATTTGTTGGACCAGAACTCCCATTACCACCATGCTGGTAGATGAGACAAAGAGTTATATTCCAAAATATAAGTCGAGGAAGGGATCTCCTAGGCACCCTGTCTATTAAACTCATATCGTTAATGGATATAAGTTTAACCTTGTTTTAACTTTTGGATCCTGTGGATTTTTAACGATGTATCTTTTAATTGTTGTAAGTCGTTTTGAATCCTAATCTTTGAGAAAGGCAGGGTACAAATAAATAGAAGGAGGAGCTTATCAGAAAGAAAGCACTCTTGTATCCAATTTAGCAGCTAGCCCAAAAGGGATAATTTTTGTATGTGTGTTTGATGCACAAATTCAGGATTTGCTGTCCAAAATGGGACCTCCTGGGTCACCCAGACACATGGGGATATAAACCAGGTTTCTGTTCTTCATGGTGTTTAAATATAGTGGATCTTGATAAGGTTCCCCCAAATCATCTTCCTGTCCCATGGACAGTAAGATAAATCAGTCTCAATACTCTTTCAAAAATACACTAACGCAGCCTTCTTCAAGCTGGCACTTTCCAGACATTTTGGACTACAACACCCATAATCCCACAACTTCTTGGTAGGATGTCAGATAGATATGGAGAATGCCAGATTGGGTAGCTGCCAACCACCTATTGCAGGATTGGGTTTTCATGCTAAACGAAGCCACTGTATAGTATGAGAATAAAACATCTAGAAATGCCTTCAATATACAATGGAAGGGGTACTTAAAGATTCTGCGGAGCTGGCTGCTTGTTATCAAGAGGCAGCATTTAAGAAGTGTGTGTGTGTGCGTGTGCGCGCACACGCATGATACACAGTTTGCATGGGTTGTTTTAAAGCTCCCCATAGTCCATCACTTGCTGGCTCATAAAATCTTTCCTCTGCATGGCTGAACAGGTAAGAGCATCCATGCAGATAGAAATCGCTGCCAGCAGAGAGGTGGGGAGGAAAGAAATGGTGTGACATGCAGAGAGAAGCACAAGTGATAAGCAAGCAGGTCTACAAAGAAATAGCCTGGATTTTTTTTTTAGGTCCTAAAGTCTAGGAGACAATTGGGTCTCATTTGTTGCAACTGTATATATGTGAGCGTGTGTCTCCAAAGTAGTTTGATCAGAAGAGATCTGGCTTCCAAAGCTTAAGAAGGAGGGAAACATTCTTACACTACACTGTTCTTTTATCTCAGAAAATCTCCTTCCATGTCTGAAATAAATATGGCCCATCTCTTAACTATATGTGTTTCATCTATAAATTTGCTGGGGAGGTGGGTACCTCTGAACATGGGCAGAGTGATCTTCAGAGTACCAGCATGACCAGACTCCCTGTGCTTCCAGGATCAAACAAGCAATCAATTTTTTTCCTTCTATTTGTCATAGTCTTGGTCTTCAAATGAAATCTTCAGCAAAGAACAAGCTTCCCTTCTTCCCCAGCTCTGGAAGCTCAGCGTTGAAAGCAGGCACTCTCCCCGCTCCCTGCCTTTTTTCACAGATCTGTGACAGCAGGTGACCTTCCCTTGAACAGCTGAGCTTCAATCTGCAGCTCCAGAATCCAACAAGCCAACAAACAGAAAAAGGAAGGAAAGAGACTTGTAAATAACTCTCCTTTCTCAATAATATTTTAGGGTTCACCCCCACCCAATTTTTCCCTTTTCTGAGGACTGAAGGACATGGAATTTGTTGTTTCAAAGATTTTGGATATGTAAGATGCATTTTTAAAAAAGGATTTTGTTCTGTTTCTTTGTTAAATGAATAGCAAGAATTGCCTTCTCAGTAGGCACTAATGATGAGAGGATGTGTGTGGTCAATAACCTTTGAGGGCTGGTGGCAACTAGCTTTGATCCGTTCCATACCAGTAAGCTGTTCTGTTACAATCCCAGCATTGCCATGTCTGTGATGGTATCAGGCTCAGAATGCTTCGTACCCCACCCTTTCTCCTTCAGCAGATGGGTAGTGTTGTTGCCACCGGTGTTCCCTCCATTGGCCACTCTCTTTCTCCACCTTTTCTCTGTCTCCACAGCTCCTGACTGGTTGGCGGTGTTGTAAGCTATACTAGCACAGCCATGCTGTAATGTCCTAACAGCATGATGACATCCAGCCTAAAAGGAAATGCCTCAGCAGAGTCCCCCACAACTGGTGACACTGGATGGGACAGTAATCACCATTTCCATAACATTAGTTGTCATGTGTGTACTGCTGCAGGTCCACTGTCATCTGTTTTCCTTGTCATTTGTGTTGTAATGGGCCCAGAGCATGTAAAGTATCTTTGCAGACCAGCTATGTGGGCTTATATCAGCACAATGAGTTCTGCTAGGGCCTTGTTAGAAAGGCAATGGCAGCGAGCAAGGCGATTCACCTTGGCATCTTGCAGCCACCAGATTCAAAAACTCAGAGGCCTCATTGCTGTTGTTTCTGGTGTCAATGGGGTGCCTACCACTTCCAGTGACATTCACAATGCCTGGTCGGGGAGCCTGCCTTGCCCCAGAAGATGGTGCATAAGGACCTGTTTGCATAGGGCCTGGTGGAGCAGAGAGGTGTTGGCAACATGGGGTGATGACATGTGGCTGTACCACTTCAGAATGACACAAGCCACCCTGCATGAAATCACAGACCATCTTCATCCCCACCTACAGCGGAGCCACACCATCATGAGAGACCCCATATCTGTGAAACAATGAGTCACTATCACAAACTGGTGGTTGACCAGTCCCCTGATCCACAGAAAGACTACAAACACCTTTGGACTCAGCTACTTCACAGTGGCAGAGATCACAGTAGAAGTCTGCCTCACCATAGAGCACGTCCTTCTGCCATCCACCATTTGCTTGGGTGACTACTGCAGGGTGAGTTTTCCCTTCCCGAACATAGTAGTGGTGAATGGATAAACAGTTGGGATATGTGGGAATTACCATTCAGTATGGGAGATATTCAGATGGCAGACATTTAATATTGAACCAATTGTACCCATCACTGCATGTGTTTCAATGTTCTCTCAATTATGCTGACATGTTCAATAATTGTTTTTTCCCCTTCCATCCACAAATCATGGATGGCTTCAAGGAGATGGGATTCCTGCAGTTTGTCGGTGCTGATGAAACCCACATCCCCATTCGCCCCCCCTCCCGCAGGGAAGAAGAGAGGAGTTCATCAACAGGAACATATTCCATCCTGCTCCAGGGTGCAACTGATCATATTGGATGATTCATTGACATTGTACTGGAGTACACTGGTGGTGCCCATGTGTTCTGTCACTTGGCTCTGTGGTAGGCTATGAAGGCTGGCCAATTCATTCCTGGGAACCCCACAATCACCATTAATGGGGTGCAGTTTGGGCCACTCATCCTTGGGGATGGATCATACCCCTTGTGTCATTGGCTCCTGAAGCTCCACAGAGGTCATTCGGATGAGCAAAAAATGGCCTACAACAGTGTTCAAACATTGCCACAATGTAGTAGAACATGCCTTAAACTGTCCAGGACTAGAATGGCAATGGTCAGGCAACTATGGTCCAGAGGACTATGCTTACAGGGCCTACAATTGCAGGAGGGCCAGGGAAGGAGAGAGGCTTAAATCAGCAATAGCAAGGAAGATTGCTGGCTGATTGTTGCATGCTGAATGTTGGCTGTACATGGTCTGCATGATGTGTTCCACATTATTGTCTGCTTTCGGGAGTATGTGCGCTACACTTTGCTATGTTCCCAATCCAGCTAGTATTCATGATCCCTTGAACTGTTTCAGTGTTCATGCCAACAACCAAAATATATTTTCTATCTGTAAGTATGTGTGTCTGTGGATACCTTGAATTGTACTCCACAGAAAACTGTGTGTGTTCCTTTGCTTACAGGCAACAAATCACACACACGACTCAGGTTCCAGTAGTGTCAAGCTAGCTCCCAAAGAGAGGCACAAGGTCCCTGGGACATGACAGTCCATGGGCCACAGGTTTCAAGTGCATAAGTTCTGTGCGAAAGGGCTACGGGGTCCTATGTATAAGTACACATTTACCTTGTCAAGCCTTGTGCAGAGGAAATTATACCTACTGAGGTTTGGAAAACCGGCAGCCATGGCTTCTTCCCCAGCTGTGTGGCCTTGGTGTGTGCTGTATGCCAGCCCACTATCTGGGAATGGTTACTGGTCATACAAAAGGGGCCTTGACTCACATTCCTCCTCACAAATGCTGCCTCTGCCCTGTGCATCCTCTAAGTGTGAATGAGTCTCCCAGATAGAAATTGAGGGGTACCCACACCAGTACCTGTTCACTGAAGGTCAGACATCCACCACTGCGCATGTCACACAGACCACTTCTGTTTTGGATGCAGTATTTGCTGGACATTGTAGGCTACTGAAAGGCTCAACCATGTGATGTACCAGAGGTGAAATAATGTCTGCTATGGGGATACTCATATGCTGGATGTGTACTGCAAGTTTCCCTTGGTGACACCCACGCCCGGCTGCTTGGGAGACAAAGTGCAGGCATGGTGCCTCGACCTTGGTTTTAATAGATTGCCTTGCTAGTTGGCCACAGATAGCCTCTAAATATGGCTTGTACAACATAGTGAATGTCATACGCAATATGAATGAAATGAACAGGGAAGTTCAACCAGAGCAGATCAACATATATAAAAAAAGACACCATAGGATTGTAGCAATAATACTGTTTACATTGGCTTCCCAACAGAGCCACTCTGGCTCCCAATTGCCCAGGTCATTTTCCAAATTGTCACAGGCTACATCACTCCACTTTATTCTTTGCTCATATCACATTTCCAGGAGTGCACCCACTCACTGACACCTTTTTGATTGGTGATTTATTGGCACAGCAGACTTTGGCTGTGTCCAGTACTGAGATGCAAGGAGTCTGAGATGTGGACAGAGTGGTGCTATTGGTGGACTTATGTCTCTCCAGAGACTGCAGTATAGCTGTCATGGCCCTGTTTCCAATACACATCTGCTCCCCAACACCTCACAGTACTCCTGTGTCCTGCCTGTAACATCCTGTTTATATGCTTCAACAAGCTCCCAAAACATCACATTCCCCTCATTCAGCTTCTCCATTAGTTGCTGATGCTCTCATGGCTGTCATGCCCCTGCCCCAGGGCCCAGACAGAACTCTTCCCAACAGCTACACCCTGGAGACATGAGAGGGACAGTACCTACTGCAGCCAGTGGAGGGGGGAAAGGAAGAACTCATTAATTAGGCCACAGTCGGTCAAGACGCTTAGGCTATATAATCAGAAATCAGGATGGCAGAAAGCTGCCGGAATCTACTGACTCCATTGGTGGTGATGGCCTTGTTGACTCCTGCATTCTCTGCTCATATTCTTTGGACCTTTGCCTGGACTATAGATTCTGCTCGTGGACACTCTCCCCCTGGACTCTTGGTAAATTCAGACTCGGTAGCTCTGGACTGCTTTTGGACTGTTTTAACAAATGCGTGAGGGCTACTGCTGCTGCTGCCTCCACAACGCGCCATGAAGGATCCCAGCAGGCATGGGTGGGTGGTGGCAGGCAGAGAGAGAGCAGGCAGGTGGGCTGCTGCTGCCACCCCCACCCCCGGCCAGGAAGGACCTTGGTGGAGGTGGGGGACAGCAGCAGGCCAGGCCTGAGCAGGAGGGTGGCGGGTTGGCTTTTTTGCACGCCCCAGCATTGGCGCCCAGGGCATATGTCCCAGTTGCTCTACCTTAGATATGTCTCTGGTGCACACTTTCCATCATATATCATGCAATGTGAACAACACAGTACCAAACTAAACAGGTGCTTTCCAAAAATTCCAAACCATGGTTCAGGGGGAACAAACAGCAGGCAGTATTTGTGTGTGATGTCTGGTAGGATATCAGAGGCCTGTAGCTACTTTTTCTGCAAAATAAAAGTGGCCAATATAAGGATATTTACATGTACTCTATAAGTGTGACATACAACTTAGCATATAAAGAGCCGGAGTGTTGGATTAGGACTCTGGGAAACCACAGTTTGACCCTCTGCTCAACCACAAAAATCCACTGAGTGACCTTGTACAAGTCACACTCTCTCAGCCTCAGAGGAAGGCAACGGCAAACTCCCTGTGAACTTGCTCAGAAAACCCTGTGATATGTTTGCCTTAGGGTCACCATGAATCAGAAACAACTTGAAAGCAGACAACAACCATATATATGAAAATCTGAAACTTTTTCAAAATAAAAGTGGACAACATAAGGAAACTTGAACATGTATCACTAAGTGTAACTCATGTAAGTGTATCTCATATATAAAAATTCCAAATTCATTCAAAATACAGTTAGGCAGTAAGAATTGTGCAATCATTCTGTTATTAGCCTAAATCCTGTTGTTAGTCCTGATTAAAAGCAGACTCACTGAATTAATGTGATTTACCTATGATGTCAACTCACCATTCAACAATTGTTTGAAGGGGTCCTAGTCTAGTTAGGAGCAACCAACAGGATACCAGCCATTTTTTTTTTAAATTCAGTAAGCATATAACAAAATGAAATACTATAAAATGGACTCTTTCTGAATTTCCAGTCATTTTTTGTGACTGCCAAATTTTTGTTGTAAATCTGTATTTCACAACTGACAGGACCACTGATATATACACCCAAGTCTTCCCTCTGTCTCTTTGGCTAATCTTATTACTATCATCATAATGGTGAGTAAAACAAAACTGAAATGACAATCAGGGCTGGCTCTACTATTAGGCAGAGTGAGTAAACTGCCTCAGGCAACAGATGTGGGGAAGTAGCAGTGGCACCATCCTCTCCCCCAACATTATTCCTGTGTGACTCTTTGAACAGAGACGATGTCCTCTAGTCATTGTCTCCTGTTCAAAGAGTCACATGGGCTATCCAGCACCTCTTAAAATACTCTGCTGCATCTGAAGATGATAATGGACACTGTTTCATTGCCAATGTTGAAGTTAAATTCATCTCCTAATCCAGTTGGCTTCTGTATATAGGATGGGGCGGGGTAGAATTTTCTTGTTTACCTCAGGCATCAAACTATCTTGGGTCAGGACTGAAGCCTGAATGTAGCAAGAATCAGCTCCCAGTCATTCTGTCCCAGCTATTTGTCTGTAAAAGATAAATAACAATGGTTTAGCCCACTGATCTGATCGAAGAAGGCAAGCACAATAAAACTCTCTGCAGATTTAAGCATGCAGTATAAATGCAGCATAAGCCACTCGCACCTGTTAAGACAGAAGTTGTCAGAAGGTACAGAACACATTTTGGGGGGGTTTTTTCCCCCTCAAGCTTTTGGCCCAGAGATGTCCACTTGAGCTCTGTTTCTAGGAAAGGAAAGAGGCGAGGGGTGGGAGGAGTCCTCTGATGTGGGAACAGAATGTGTACTGACATGTTGAGACGAAGGATGGGGCCTACATCAGCTCCTGGCGCCTTTATGCGTGTTGCCATGTTAAAGCCAGTTGCCTGGCAACCTGTTCACTGGGTAAAATTTGGGATGGCAAGGATTGCGGGAAGAAAACAAGATGCTGATATTTTGCCACCCTTTTTGCCTCACTTGATGGTTAGAGGCAGGATGGTGGTAGAGGAGCGACGTTGGAATAGTGATAGTGACACTTGTTTTTTCAAAACAAAGTTGTCTTATCCATCTCTGCCCTTTTCAACTCCTTCTCTCAAAGGTGAATGCCCAGCAAAAACATGCTTCAGCTCTCTTGCACAGATGGATCTCTTCTCGTGCAGGAGGCAAAAGAAACGCCATTTTCACACTAGATTGTTACAGTGCTGTTATTCCACTTTCAACATCCTATGGAATCCTGGGGTTTGCAGTTTAGGGAGGGGCCTAAACTGTAACTTGAGGCCCCTCCCTAAACTGCAAGCCCCAGAATTCCATAGGATGTCAAAAGTGGAATAACAGCACTCAACAGTCTAGTCTAATTACCAAAGGATACAAATGGTACCATTCTACCTTCACCACAGACTTTCCTGGGCCAGAATCCCCTTCCAGGTCCTCCATAACAGGTTTGCATTGTTCTCTGAGTTAGTCTTAGGTTAGGAGGCTGGGAAATCAGAATTATCAAGAGCCCAGAGCAACTCCCTTGTAGGGTTGCCAAGTCAGGACTATTCCAGGCCCTGATTCGTAGGATTGCCAAAGTGAAAACTAGAGATGGCTCCTGCACCTTTAACCATTGTGTAGAAGGGGGAATTTTAGCAAGTATTGCTTGTTACCTGGCTGCCTGACAAGCAACACATGCTGAAATCCACTCTTCTACACAACCATTAAAGGAGGCATGAGCAAAGCGTGGCCCATGGGTTCCATGTGGCCCCCAGGAGCATTTTTGTGGCTCTCAGGCCCCCCCCAACAAAAAGGTCTTGTTTTGCTCCAAAAATGTTCTATAATACCCGGTGTAGAGAGATTTTCCACTATGCTTGGAGCTCCCCTCGACCTCCAAGAAGAGAGGTCAAACAATTTATTTTCTGTAAATTTTAACCATCTTTTTGCCCATCCCCCATGCTCTCCAGTGGGCATGGGAGGAATTTTTACCCCATTTTGCCTCTCCAAGGACAATTTAGGCCTATGGGCAGCCCTTTTCTGAAACAGGAAGCGGCTTCTGCTCATTCCTGTTGCTAAAAAAAAGGCCTCTCTTAGATATCAAAGGAAGGACCAAAAGCATAGTGAAAAAGCCTGCTATGTCAGCTGTAGGGCCTCTTAGGGCAAAATATGATTCTTTTAAAGGGGTTGGGTATAGGTGGAGTATAAAGGCCCCCCCCAGTCTTCTTGAGGTGTTTAAGTGGCACCTTACGCTTCCACATTTGCCCATGTTTGCATTAAAGAAGCAAGAGTTTCCTCCACTTTTCAGTCTGGCAACCCTGGCCCTGATATTTCAGGCCAAAACCTGACACCTGGTGATGACCCCTTGTGATCTTACAAGAGATGGACCCAATTATACTCCTATATTCTCTGCTTCAATTGCCTTGGCAACATCCTATGGAATCCTGGGGTTTGTAATTTGAGAAGGCACCAGACCTCCAGGGCTGAAGATCCTAAATTCCCCTCCCTAAACTGCATATCCCAGAATTCCATAGGGCAGAACCATGGGAGTTAAAGTGCAATAATTACACTATAACTGCAGAGCATGAAAAGGCCCAAAGCATTTGGTCTGATCCACCATTGCGCTTTTTATTACCTTCCTATGAGAGGAAGGCAATTGTTAGGCAACTCATGCCTCCCCTTAAGCATTACCCAAGTTCCCTGAGAAGCTGTCAGTTCCTATCTGGATTTGCTCAGAGACGCTTTCAGCACAAATGCAATACAGGTGCAATGGTTTAATCCTGATAAAATCTGGCTCAAACTGTGTTCCTGCATCCAGCACACCTCTAGATACTCAGTGAGTCTGCAAGTTGAGCAGGATGGCCTGCGCAGGAGGTATGGTTGGTTATTTCAAAGATTGCAAGCTGGGCACCGTACCTGTCCTACTCCTGATTCCAACACAAACACAGTTGCTAGGGTACAGCCATTTTCCTCAAGGCTACAACAGACAAGGGTCAGGAAAGAACATAGGAAAAAACAAGTCTTTGAAAAAGGAGCTTGCCTGGGAGGTTTCTTTGCACAGGAAGAGTTCTGTAGAAGAGTAATCCAATCCAGTCCAAATTCTGAGAGCGAGCTCAAGTTTTCAGCTAGTCCAACGGTCAAGGTTTCAGGAGTCAAGAGTAAACTGCAGGGACAATAAGACAGCAATACACAATTGTTATCAATAGGGGAACAGGAGTCCAAACTGCTTCTTAAATGGTTGCAGCCAGCTGCCTCCAACCGGGATGGTTTCTTTTTGTTTACAGAGAAGCTTCACTGAGTGTAGTCTCTTTATGCTGCTCTCCATTTCAGTCATCTGATCTGGTCCAAGGACTTGGGGGTAGTGCCTCATTGCCTGACTTCTCCTGGTGCTTGTACAGAATCAGCCTCAGCTGAGTCCTAGTTTATTGTTGCATGAGGCTGACACTTCACAAGTTCAGTTCCTGTGGCTGACATTCCCCAGGTTCAGCCTTGGCCGCCTCTTCTTCTGAATCTGAATCCTGGGCCCTGACAATACCCTCCATCTGTCCTGATTTGGTAGGGAGGTTCTAATTAACTCTCTGTCTTCCCACTTCTTTGATCGCTTTAAAAATGTCCCAGTTTCTCTCTCCGACTCCCACTTTTCCACTCTGTCCTCAGCTTACTTCAGATGCTGCTAAATGAGTTCCAAGTGCAAAAGTTGTTTGTACTCAGTTAACTCAGAAGAGAGGAGAGAAGAGGTAGAATATTGCCCCACCCTGTAGACTCAGGGAAAAGGAAGCAGTTTCAGCTTCTCCTAGCTTGTGTATTCTTCCAAGTTATTATCCTTTGCAATGTGGGCTGCTCTCTGATGTTGCATGGCCACATATGTCCTTATTTTCATCTGTGAAATGTTGGGACACACTACAGTCAGCCCTCCACATTCGCGGCTTTCACTTTTGCAGATTTGATTATTCACGGATTATTTACTGTCACCCCTGCTGCCTCCCTATGCTATTTTTAATAGGGATTGCTAGCCTTGTAAGATTGAGAAACTGTGAACGAGGCTTGTAAGTCCCTATTAGAAGTGGTGTGGGGCAGCAGTGGAGGTGGCAGTAGCCCTACCAGCCACCCACTTCTGCCTTGTGAAGAAACCCTGATGCCTCAAAGGAATCCAGGGTAGGTTGAATATGGTGATCGTATTTTTGTGTGTGTTAAATATGGTTTGGGAGTTATTCACAGTTTTTCCCCTTTCACAGGGATCTTGTGCCCCTAACCTTAGCAAATGTGGAGGGATGACTGTATTAGAATACAGCTAGATGTTATGAAGAAAACAGCAGATTCCTAACCCCTTGTTTACAAAGCATAATGCTTGGTTGAGGAGAAGGGAGGAATGGCAAATGACTAGAATAAAGTAGACTTGTCTGGTACAGTCTTTCTTCCACATTTGTGGGTTTGACTTTCACAAATTTGATTATTCATGAGGCTCCAACTTGCCTCGCCTCCCCCATTCTCCAACTCCCATTCCCTTGCCTTTTGCTCAGGTACGCATGCCTTCCATCTCCAGGCCTGGGCAAAAAAGGCAAGCAAATGGGAGCGGGGAGCCCCACATGCAGAGAAAGGAGGTGTGTGAAAGCCTCCCCCCATTGCTCCCCCTTCTATTCCGTTGCCTTTTGCCTGGAGAAGGAAGGCACCACACCTGGGCAAGGGAGCCAGCGTGGTGTATTGGTTTGAACATTGAACTATGGCCCTGAAGATCAGGGTTTGATTCCCTGCTTAGCCATAGAAACCCACTAGGTGACCTTGGGCAAGTCACATGCTCTCAGCCCCAGAAAACCCCATCATAGTTCTGCCTTAGGGTCACCATAAGCTGAAATGACTTGAAGGCACACAACAACAAACTGTCGCCCTGGGTCTGCCTGTTTATTAGGATTATGTGAGCAATAAGGAATGATTAGAAGCTGCCCCATAGGCACCACACTGTTGTCTCTTCTTGTCCAGATGGCTTGGTACGCACAAAAAAGGGATGAAACCACATGGTCAGGCAGCAACAGAAAGCACCCTGAGGGGAGCCTGGGGGGATCCAGCATCTTGCTCAGCTCCACTCATGACAATTCACCTTTTGTTCTCCCAGCGCCTCTGCAGCCAAATTCCCTTGGCCTTTTGAAAACCAGATGGGGCAGCGCTGGGAAGGTCTTGGCTGGCCAGGTCTGAATTTTCACTTATTAACTTCATTGCATTATCTCACTCATTTACTTGGATTCAGCTCCCGTTAATTTTTTAGCCCTACCATCTAGACTCTTGCTGCGGCTGAAGTCTCAAAAACTGAATACACAGAACCAGCAGATTCAAGTGACAAAGGTAAAAGAATGGGGTATTGAAAACAACATGCTTGATATGTATTTCGAGGTAGGCATGATAGCTATGCAGCAAAATATTACAAAATCCAAAATCTGAAAAACAGTGATCTCATTACCAAGCCAACTAAAATGCACAAATACATCATGCAAATTTTCAAAGCTTCACTAGCTGCTTCATCAAAGATGTTGAAAATCATATAGGAGAAAAAAGTGACGATGTTAGAGTCACAGGGTAACATTTGGTCTCAGAAGTTACTTTTGTAGTCAAAATTAAATTGGTACGGAAGATCTCGAATGTATTTTAGTTGACCCAGTAAAAGTATCACGGTTTTGTGGATTTTGATACTTCACATTATGAAACAGCCACATAGCTTCGCTGCACAAAACAGAAAACAAGAGAGATTTATATGAGATTCTCTATAGTAGGAATGGCCAATATGCAGTCCCCTTCAGGTGCCATTGGGCTGTAGCTCCCGTTGTTGACTAGGGTTGAAGGGAGCTGAAGGATTAAATATTTCCCATTCCTGCCCTACAGAGAAGATGATTCCAAGGTGACCACTCACTGGAGCACGGGACCTTTCAAAAAGGAGCCGAACCACTCTACAATCATGTTATCAACACCTTGTTGCTTACAGTATCACATTCTTTGTTGTTTTTGTTGCCTTCAAGTTATTTCCTACTTATGGCGACCGTATCACAGTGTTTTCTTGGCAAGATTTGTTCAGTGGTGATTTGCTGTGAGGCTGAGAGAATATGACTAGCTCAAAATCACCCAGTGGCTTTCCATTGCTGAATGGTGATTTGAACCCTGTTCTCCCACACTCCTAATCCAACATTCAAAACACTACCACCACACCGGCTCCATGCTACTAGAGGTTATATAATGTCTGCTCTTAGTTTTATTCATCAAGCAAAATCACAACTATTTGAGAAAACAGATTACATAAGCCTGGCTTTATTCAGGTAGTTCAGAAATTGCAGAATAATCCACTTCAGTGCTGTTTTAAGGCTGACATGCATGTATGCATATAAGGGATGTGCACTAAGTTACAGTACAAAAGGAGTGGCATTGTTGATCATTAAGCAACAGTCATAATGCCATGTATGTAACCAAAAGCTGCAAAGACATGGGGCAGCCAAAGCTCTCCTGCTGCCTGAGGCAGGAAGGAAAGGATATCATTAGAAAGAATAAGGAAGAAAAGGGAACAAGCAGTGTGTGTGTGTGTGTGTGTGTGTGTGTGTGTTTTGCAGGGCCAAAGGGAAGAAATGAGAGGTGCTATTCTGTCCTCGAGTGTGGTGGAAGGGAATGGGCTACATCTTGCCAAAAGATTTTGTACTCGTGCCTTCAGACTGCAAGCATTTGGGATCCAAGTGACAGCTTGGCAGGCAGCTGGTACAAGGAAGGGTGGGCAGTGTTCCCAGTACAGCTCTAGTCTAGTAGGAACCACATTTTAAGCATCTCCATCTCTGTCTTGTACTCAGCAAAAGAGGGAAGTTATACAGGGAGAGGAATCAAATCTCTGTAATTCCTAAAACCTGGGGATTTGAGAAGGCAGAAGAGGTCTAGTTTATCCTAAAATAGCTCCTCCTGCTAGTAAAAACATCTATTTTGATCAGTAATTATTATCAGCATTTTGGTATTCAACCCTCTTAATTCACAGGAGCCCCCTTCCCAAATTTGAAGAATCCCTATATGAACAATCAATTACATACAGGAACGTACCATCTACACAGTTATTAACAATGAATGCTACCATTTAGCATTTGTGTAGATTTATGCCATTTAAATACATACCCTTAACAACATGTCTGTGATACATATGAGGGCACTGTTATGTCCATTTTATAGATGGACCTTGCTTGATGAAGAAACCTGTAGTTTCAAAAGTTTACATAGGGAATTTGGGACCTTTGTGGTTGGCCTAACAATGTGATCAGAATATGGCCTGTGGAAGACAATGACTTAGTCAAGAACAAAACAGTCCTATGCATCCTACCCAAATATAAGCCCTATTAAATTCAATGAGACTTAGTCCCTGGTAGGTTAGTATATGGTCTATAGCAGAAGTTAGGCTGCAAATCAAGTATCTCAGATATAGGCAACTGTATAATTTCTCACAGTTTTACTAGAAATATATCTGAGTAGGATTAAATACCTTGCATTTTTAAGTGTAGAATTCCAGAAGTTCACTCAAAATTCTGACTGTCACAACTTTCCTTTTTAATGTTCCTTGTCCTACTTGTGTCAAATAAATACATTTGTAGCAGCAGCGCTATGTGTCAGAAAAATAGGTGAGGTTTCCAGAGATCAAGGCTGAAATGTATGCACTCCTAAATTGCTAACTTAGTTCACATCTTCATATAGAGACATGTGGTGCTAGGAATCAGGTCTCTCAAGAAGACTGTCTGCTCTCAAATGTGTTGTATGCTCTCCTGAATGTAGGAGAACTGGCAGTGGTTGCTCAGTGGTGAAGAAAAAGCAATCTGGACTGTACAGGCTTGGAGGCAGTCTGTTCCTATTCTACCATGTAGTAAGGCCATTAGAAATTTCAGGGTAATAGATAACAAAAACTGGATAACAAAAACTGGATGCATACAAATTGCTGTTTCATAAAGTAAAAGCTCTCAAAGGACATAAAGCAAAGTCTGACCAAATAATGTCAATAAGACTTCAGAGAAAACCCATCAATATAACCATAAGCCACATTTATGCTCCAACTACAGAGACAGAAGAAGAAGAAACTGAAAGATACTGTGCTGAAGTCCAAGAGGAAATTTACCACACTCCAGCACTGGTTAATCATAGGCAATTGGAATGCAAAAGTAAGAAATAAAGCAGAATCTAAGATTGTAAGAAAAGATAGCCTAGCATCAAGAAATGAAGCATAAGAGTAACTGACTGAAGTTTGTGCAGCAACAGTTTGTTAATTGCAATCACATTCTTCAAGCAACTCAAGAGGCAACTGTATACATGGACATTACCTCTGGATAATCTAGAAATCAAATAGACTACACAACTAGAAGCAGAAGATGAAGAAGCCCCATTCTGTTTGCAAAAAACAAGACCAGGAGCACATTGTGGCACAGACCATACACTACAAATATCAACAATTAGAGTAAAGCTAAAGATAAACAGTAAACCATGGTGCCAAAACACAACCTGAAGAACATCCTTGTGGACTTTAAAGATAATGTAAAAAATAGATTTGCAACATGCCGTCTAATTGAATAGGAATCAGAACAACTCTGGACTGATGCCAGGGTCATTGTCAGGGAGGAATGCAGAAAGACACTATCTGCAGCCAAAAAGAAGGAGAAGCTTAAATGGATGACAGATTAAACTCTTCAAACAGTTAAGGACAGATGAGGAGCAAAAGTAAAAGCTGACAGAAATACAGTCAGAACCCTGAATACAACTAATCAATGACTTGTTCACAGGAACAAGGGGAATTATTATAGTAATCAATGCAGAGAAATATATTATGGGGGCGGAGGTAGAATAGAGACCTCTTTAACAAGATGTGAGAAATCAAAAGGAAATTTAAACTGAGAGTGGGGAGGCTGTATGACTAGCAGAGGAACACATTACATCACCAAGTGGAAATTTAACAAATGATGGAAACAATATATTACAGAAATTAAAGGAGGGCAGATTCGTTAAAAGAAGAACAATTTGAAAATGAACCCACAATTTTAGAAAGTGGAAGCTGCACTCAGAGCACTTGGGAGAAATGAATCACCAGGAACAGATGGCTCACCAATAGAGCTACTTTAAACTGTAGAGATAGAGTCTACTCTAGTTCTAACTAAAATCTGTCAACAAATATGGGAAATAAAACAATAGCCCACAGATTAGAAACAAAGTCTCTATATTCCAGTCCTTGAGAAAGAGGACATCAGGGGTTACCGTACCCACAGAACTATTGCATTTCCCATGCAAGCAAAGTGATGTTTGAAATGTTACAACAAAGACTTTTAGCATATATGGTGCAAGAAATGCCAGATGTCTAAGCTGGGTTCAAGAAAGGAAGAGGCAGGAGGGATCATACTGGAAACACATATTGTGTTATAGTGCACAACAAAGAATTACAGAAGAAAATCAAGTTGTGCTTTACAGATTATAGCAAAGCCTTTGACTGTGTAGATCATGAAAAACTATGGATTGCTATTATAGAAATCAGTGGGCCTCATTTGATTGTCCCGATGTGTATGTCACCTGGACTCAGGATAAGAGGCTACCAACAGGACAGAGTATGGAGAAACGGCATGGTTTCCAATTGGCAAGGGGGTCAGGTAAGGCTGCATTTTATCAACTTGTTCACTGAACATATGGTACATAAAGCAGGATTAGACTTGGAGGAAGGAACATCAATTATACTACTAGCAGAAAATAGCAAAGACTTCGAACAATTACTGAAGGCAGTCAAGGAAAAAAGTGCAAAGGCAGGTTTCAAAAATAATAACCATGGGTGCTTCACATAACTTTAAAGCAGATGATGAAGACATTGAGATAGTTCAATATTTTCCATACCTTGGTTCAGTCATTAATTAGAATGGAGACTGCAGTCAAGAAATCAGAAGGAGACTAGAACATGGAAGAGGTATGAAGGAACTAGACAAGATTGTGAAGAACAGGTTGCTTACTGTGGTTCTTCGAGTGGTCATCTGTGCCCTCACACACTGGGAATTTTCGCACATGCGCAGTAGCGTTCGGAAGATTCTAGAGCTAAGCAGCTTGGTGGGAACCCCTCCCCCATGCCTGTACTGAGCATGCTCAGCCCGCCAAGCCAACTGTCTCTCCTCAGTTCTGGAGTCCTCCAACTAGGGACCTGAAAAGAGGGGACGGCTGGGTGTGTGTGTGTGAGGGCACAGATGACCACTCAAGGAACCACAGTTACAGGTAAGCAACCTGTTCTTCTTCGTGGTCTCTGTGCCTCACACACTGGGAGATTTTGTAGCTTACGAGTTGGACGGTGGGTCAGATCCCAAAGAACAGAAGACAGCACTGCACGTGCAAAAAACGGGCATCTCTCCGGGACCAGCAGTCCAGTCGAGGGATTCACAGGAGGCGCCTCTGGTCGTCCAGGAGTGGGTCGAAGGTCCTGACAACCCAGTGCTGGAGTGGACGTGCACGGAGCCAGGAGAGGTAGGTAACCAATGTGGCCGACACCATGTAGCCAAGAAGCTGTTGGACCCTTCTCGCTGATATCACCGAAGCATCAAGAGCGGCAGATGCAGCCCGATGGAAATGGCAGTGAATGGCCTGGAGGACTTGGCTACCTGCAAGCCCGCAGGAGCCTCTCTGGAGGATGCCGCACCCGGGATTCTAGGAGTATGCGGCAACGCCGATATCAGGGGCCGTGAAGACGGTACTGAGCCTGGTACCGGCGTCGGTACGGCAGGAGGAGGGCGTGGCCACAGGGTGCGCCGAGAAGACATTGTTGGCTCTTCAGTTGCACACTCTTTCGCCCACAAAGACTCCTGCCAGCAGTGAGATTTTAAGCAGGAAGATCTGTTTCGGAGAGTCTGGGCCGTGAAGTCCCAACACACAGCGCAGGCCTTCATGTTGTGGGTCTCTCCCAGCAAAAAAAGAGACACTCCTCGTGCCCTTCCGACAGAGTGACCTTGGGACCACAAGGATGCAAGAGTTGAAAAGGGCAGACATAGAAGGTGTAGAAGAGAAAAATAGAAGTCCAAGGGGAGGAAACTCAGAGAAGAAAGCGGCAAAGATCGAATATCAGAGAAGTGAAGATGAAGGTCGAAAGAGGGGTTCGAAGAAAAAAACAAATACCAAAAACAGAAACCGAAAGCCAAAAAGGCAGCTGCAAAGCTAAGAATCTTCCGTTCGCTAAAGCGGACGAAAAAGAACTGAGGAGAGACAGTTGGCTTGGCGGGCTGAGCATGCTCAGTATGGGCATGGGGGAGGGGTTCCTGCCAAGCTGCTTAGCTCTAGAATCTTCTGAATGCTACCGCGTATGCGCGAAAATTCGCAGTGTGTGAGGCACAGAGACCACGAAGAAGAAGTGTCAAGATATATGGTTGAATACTAAAGTTAGGCTTGTCCTTGTCATTGTATTTTCAATCTCTGTAAATGGTTGTGAAAACTGGACAGTGAATAAAGCTGATAAGAAGAAAATCAACTAATTTGAAATGTGCTGCTGGAGTAGAGTTCTACACATATCATGGGCTACTAAAAAGACACATAAATGGGTCCTAGAGAAAATCAATCCTGAAGTCTCTATAAAGACTAAGCTGACTAAACTGAGACTGTTGTACTTTGGACATAACATGAAATGACGTGACCCACTAGAAAAGACAATAATGCTTGGTAAGGTAGAAGGCAGTAGGAAAAGAGGAAGAGTGCTTTACAGATTGATAGATTCACTCAAGGAAGCCACAGCCCTGGGTCTCCAAGACCTGAGCAGGGCTGTTGATGACAGGGTAATGTGAAGATCTATCATTTGTAGGGTTACCACAAATCGAAGTCAACTTGATAGGAGTTAACAATAACCATTAAGAGGCACTTTTAACATTCCACTTATTTGTGGTATGTTATTTATGTCCACTTATACTTATTTCCAATATCTTTATTTCCACTTATCTTTCCAAGAAGCATCCAATGGCTACATCAAACAATTTATATTTAATAATTTATATTGTACATTAGGATGTAAGACCATGGTTTGAGGTGGCTTTTACAAACAATAGCTTTCATTAACCATGTTTAGTGTTGCATTTGAAAAAGGAAACAATTTTTTTTAGATAATTCTTTGTTAGGATTTAAACATAAACATAAAAACACAAAACACAGACATAACCCTTACAAAACCATACATCAAATCAAAATTTTTAAAAAATACAAAATAATACCAAACATTAGGAACATAACTTATATAATTAAACTATAATAAAAATTAACTAAACTAACAAAGGAAAAACTACAACTATTTAAAAACTGGTTCCCACCCTTGTTGCAAACAGCTTATACTAAATAGATGTACTTATAATCATTACTTAAACTCAGTTTTAACTCTGTTGCTCGTTATGCTTTAAACCTTTTATTGACAAGGAAACAAGTCTTATGACAATTTCCTAAGCTACCCAGTTTGTGAAATCACAAGGGAGAGGGGGAGTGTGAGGAGAGAAAAAACTCTCTTTGAGGGCTCTTTAAAACACATTGAATAGACTTGAGCAGGCATCTGGTGAGTTTTCTCTCTTATTTTCCTTCTTTCCTCTCCAATTTCATTTCTGTTTTATTAGAAAGGAGTTTTCAGTTCTCCTCCTGGCAGCCGCGTACCACTTGTAAAACCTTGGCGACTTCGTTGCCAAACAGACCATGTGTGGGAGTGACAAATTACATGGCATTCGGAGAAGGGAGGAAAAAATCTCTTTGAACAAGAGAGGAGGAGAGCGCAAGAGAGCATCTGTGTCTCTGCCTGTGTGGGAATATTAACCCACTTCCATACCAGAACACCAAGCACACTAATGAGCTCCATTTACCTCATCTAGCCTGGTAAAATCATTATCCCTATTACGACTTTTGCAGATTTTTCTGAAACACTAATTAAAAATATTGTTGGTATGTGAATTTGCTAGAATTGTTAGTCTGAGCCCCTTCTTGGTACCAAGTTTCTAGAAGAGGAATCTTTTGGCTACATCTTACCTCTGGGATACCCCTATGTAAAAAGGCAAGCAGGAATATTACATAGCACACATCATTCCCTTTTACCTTCTGGAACAGGAGATTCATGTTGATAATGGGAGAATTAATTTTTTTAGCACATCATTAAACAAAAGAACAAAGAGTTCTTGTGCTTTTCAGTTACTGTTGCATAGATTATTGAAGTGTGAATGAATATCACACAAATACACAGATGGAGAGAAGCCTACAGTAATGTCTAATGGTGATGGTGTGTTATGCACATGGACACATGAATTCAGGCTGTGATCTTTGGGTGTGAGAGTAAGGATATTGTTGGTACATTAAAATGTTATTTTCATCTGTGAAATACTGGACGGTGTGTTAAAATAGGGGAGCGGTTCTGAATGGGTGAAATAACTCCCTGTAGCCTGCAGGCATATTGCAGTAGAGGGTGGAGTAAATTTATAAAGGAAAACATGTTGAGTTCTAAGCTACATGGAAGCTACACACATTGCCCAAGTAATCCTGCCCTTAATTACAGATAAATGGAAGGCTACAGGAGTTTCTCAAGGTCAAAGGAAAGGCATGCTTGTAGCCTCAGAGGCACCCTGTTACTATTTAATTGGTTGCAAAGCTGAACCCCTGGGTATACCCTAACTCAAATTCAGCCCAGACCAATGTAGATTCCCATTCCAATAACTACTGTTCAGCATTGCCAATTTCTTTCTCCCACTCCCAGGGTCTTTTTCAATACTAGCAAGGTAATAATATTTTAAAATTTTAGTCATAATTGCAACAGGCATGCAACTTATTGCTGTATCACTCTTATTTTACAGAACAGTGGAAATGACCCTTGGTCTTAGTGGCTACAGGCAGGAGTCTTGTCCAGGCTTATGTGAAGATGCCATGGATTAAACCCGAGACACAACGTAGGTATTCACCTACTGAGCTCTGGCCACTCACGACTTTACCATGGTAACCTGCTATACTTACTATATTTGATTGCAAGTGAGAAATACTCTCTCCTGCATAAAACACATAGAACATTTTCCTGACAGGTCCAGC
This sequence comes from Iguana delicatissima, assembly GCA_948472985.1. NCBI lineage: Eukaryota > Metazoa > Chordata > Lepidosauria > Squamata > Iguanidae > Iguana > Iguana delicatissima. Next base: position 617,756 of record CAOKZL010000318.1, on the reverse strand, counting down.
GACCTCATTATTGTCTCTACCAGAGCAGGCAAAGTGAAACCATGGACCTTCAGGGGGCCTTAAGTTGGTTTTGCAGCTCTCAAACCTTCCAGACGGCAAAGATGTGGGATGTAAAATTTTCAAATGCTACAATTTTTCTGAGGAAAAAATTCTGCATCTTATTATATAGTGGAATAGTTCAGTTAATGAAATAGATGTGTTGCTACGCATTACTTCTTTAACAGAACATTTGATACAAGAGCTAGAAATAACTTGGAAGATCAGGGATAGGTTCCGACACCACAAAAAAGAAGAGCAGTTCAACATGTTTCAGTGAAGTTTTCATTCAAAATTAACAATTATGTTCATGTGAAATGAAATAACTGGATCAGGTAAGCCTTGCATAAGTAAATAAAAATATTTTGAATCTTCTGAAGATCAACAGAAAGCTTCTTCCAAAATGCATCCAGAGATTATTTTTCTTTCTTTCACCAATCTGTTTCTGTTAATGAGTTCCATTTCAGTGGTCAAACTTACAGATCTGTGCTTTGTGGACATACTGATGTAGCTGGCAAGGCATACTTATCTGTTTCCTTCTTTTCTGTTTTGCTGTTCATGCGTGCTAAGCAAGAGATTCTTTGCCTATTGTAAGCATGCAGAGCTACAGTAGGATCAGTTAGATGAATAGAATTCTATTCTTTCCCATCTTAAGCTTTATTGCAGTTTACCACAGACACACTACTGCAACCTGGCAACTAAAAATCTGTGTTTCTTCCACTCTCCTTCACCATCCACCCAATGCCAGTATTAAAAACATCCAGCTAGCCAGAGGCTTAGTAAACCAAGGTATGCCTCCCAAAACACATTTATCCATACTTGTCTGTGTTGTTGGATGGGCTAAAATATAACATGAAGCTCTAGTTATTTTTCTAAGGAGCAAGCATCGACAACATGCTCCAAGGAGTAGACAAACAAATGAATGCTCTGCTAAGCTTGTTTCTATTTCACAAAATTTCTTATTTTCCAAGCAGTCACAAAGTACAAGTAGTTGTGATAAGTTGCCTACGTCCATAAATTGATAAGTTGCTTGTGTCCATAGATTCACTTATATCCTTTAATTAAATAAAATGTTCAACTAGTGGTACTGAATCAGTTTATTCTCAATTTAAAACAGAACTGATAAATAGAACAGACAGTGAGTGAATGAAGCTGAAGGCACTACAGTTACATCTCAGCAAAAGAAAGGAAACTGTTCTCTTTAAGTATGTGACCTTAAGAATAGTGTTCTCTCAGCTGTAGCCATTTTTCTTAAGTATAAGGAAGTACAGTGGACCCTCCACTTTTGAAAGGGTTAGAGAAACAAGACCCCCATAAAAATAGAGCCCACAAATATAAATAAAAAACACAATCTTAACCTAAGAGAACACTTCTCAAGGAATCTCTAAGTCCTCCAGGGTTACTCTAAGATCAGCTTCTAGCAGCCATAGAATTACAGGAGGACCTGGAGATTCCTAGAGAAAACACATTAATCAAATCCAGGAATCATCAAATATGCAAAAAGGGAAACCAATGAATGTGGAGGACCCACTGTATATACCACATTCTTAATTACATACTCCATTTAAATAATTTACACATAAAACTTTGAATGTGTTTGAATATAATATTTAAACCAAGTCTGCTGAACTGGATATTATTGAGAACATTAGAAAATATTCTAGTTCTTTTTTTGGAAAATACTGCTGCCAGACTCAAGGGACTGCCCCTTTTTCTGGCCAAAAAAAAAAAACCTAGAATGCTTCATCCAAAAGGCTCCAGGAAAGCAATTTGCCGTTAAAATAGCTTGCAAGACCCTGTTGCAGTAATTTAACCTTCCTCTCCCACAAATAACTTTTTCTAAATGTACTGCTTGCCACTCCTTGTTCGGGTCCCAAGAGCAAAAAAAAAGAAAAAAGAAAAAAAATGGCTCTCCGGACATATCACAGATACCTGCCAGTGGTATATATTAACCAGCAGCCTTGAAATCCCCCAGGTTGTATCAAGGACACACTTACTCAGCTGAGTGGGCGTGATTTCTCAGCTCAGTGTTGCTATGATGTGCCCGTGAATATGTGACCACATAGATAGGGCCAAGTAGATGTGTAAAAAAGAAGAGAACCACTTAATCAGCTATGTTCCGAAGCTTTCAATATTCACACAAGACATGAGATGGAATACTGTATTTACCAAAAAGAAATTTCCCTATAATGTTCCATCGATGCATGAAGACCTCCCAGAGGCAGGACAATGTGTCAAAACTCCTGGAGAGATTCATACCGAGCATCAGTTTTCTGCCCTGGTCATACAAGTAGACTGTTGCCAGTTTACTCGATAGTTGGTTTCAGCTCCACTTCAAGTCAACTTTTTGCTACTGCAACATATCTCTTGTAAAACAATATAGTTTGGTGAGATGCAGAATGGTCTGCTGCTAAGTTACACTCCTAGAGGAATATCATACATCATGGTGAGTTGTCTACAAATGCTGCATAGGGATATGCTTTAGGTATGGACAGGGCTGAATAAACCCCACATGATGGGCTTAAGGCACTAGTCATATTAAGAAGGAAATGCCAGCATGATAGTTGGGCTGCCATTCTATGGCCCTTTGCTTTATAGCTGCCAAGAATGAAGATTCTGGTACTTTTCAGCAGAGAGATCTGGGCCATGATCAAGAGACAGTGGGAGTAACAGGAAACACATAGTTCCATTCCTCTGCATCCATCAGATATGATACAGAACCACTTTGAATGCTTCTTCCACCTAAAGTCTCTGCAAAAACTGGAGAAGCTTCAGAGAGAATGTAGGAATGGATGAACATTTCTCTATCAAGTATTTACTTATCTTCTATTAGTAAGACAATGTGCTTGGACAAGAAGACATCTTAACTAGCCCTAGCTAGGTGAGTGAGAATTACTAATGCTTCTTCTCTATGTAGAAAGACTGGCATTTCTACTTATTACCACAGACTGCTCAAGTTCAGCAGTTGCATTTATTTCTAAGATTAGAATGCTATGCCCACACACCCCGTTTTGTGAGGTACAGGCAGCGGGATTAGTTTTGGCTAATGTATTCACATCTTACAACACTAATATTAGTTGTGTACAAAGCTAAATCTATTGTTGGCCCATCCCGAGTGAAAATTGGACACTTCTGTCTTAGAGGATTTTTGCAAAGTGCTTAATCATGTTTCCTGGATTTGGCTCCTGATGTTTATGATCAATGTTAAACCTATTTTAAAACAGGCAGCTAAGGGTAAATGAACTCCCATGCCAAAAAACAAAACACAGGCACTCTTCCAATACAGGTTTAAGGGAAAAAAATCCCTTTTCATCCATTCTACTCCTCTTTTTTCACATTATGCCCCTTGTCCAGCACTATTCTAGATGTATCCTCTGGTTACACATAAACAAAGAACATGGAAGACAAGGAGAGGTTTTTCCAGAATTGGAAACTGAGTTATATGCGAGGGGGGCTACTATTGCTATAGTTCAGATTTCCCTCAGGAGAACTCTCCCTGGTGTTTTGGGCTACAACTGTCTTCCCATCGACATTTAATCAGTATTACCTATGCTGAAGGCTGCAGGGAAGGTCTATCTACCAGTATAGGTTAAAAAAAATCTCACTTTATCAGAAAAGCCAGGAGAGGAATTTGACTTTGAGGTTCCTCTTTCTTACTGCGTGGATAACCCAATTCTTCCTTCACAGATCAATTTATATGGCCCCCACCTGCATTACGTTCCACCAGGGCAGCAATCAGTAGTGGGAGACTTGAGTTGTCTGCTGAATGAGATTACTAGAGATTACTAGTTTCAAGTTTTGAAGAGCCATTCTAGCCCACAGAAAGACTCAGTGTGCATTATACTGCCCTCTGTTGGGATGGTTGCTAATCAGCACAAATGGACAGATTGCATCTGTTCACTCAGTTGCTTACTGGTAGGCCATGAAATCTCAAAGAAAACACAACATGTCTGCTCTAGTTGGCTTATTTAGAGAATTCAAGAGAATTGAAACACAATATATTCTACATGTGTAAGTGAAATACACCAGACAAGGTGGGTGTATATAAAGAGTGCATGGAAATTTTCCCACCAACCTCTATACATGCACATCCTCCTTGCATGTTTTTCTTAAAGGCAGCAAATCTCTATTCATTAGTTTCACAGAAAGGTGGGTAGTACTGCAAGCAGCCCTCAGAGAAGGCTCAGAAAATAAAGGGGAGTTAGATAAGCCTATTTTTATTAACAATAAGAGTCAAAGGAGATTTCATATCCAGTACAGCTACACTTCAGCATAGCTGAGTTCTCTTGTCTCATTCAAAAATGTTCTACCTGTTCACTTTAGCTCTTCAGTCTCACCTTCCCATCTTGACCTAACTAACTTCTAAGAACCAATTTATATGAAACTAATTACATGAAATAAAATGCATGAAATACATTTTCATAATTCTGTTAATTATTTACATCTGTTTCAGACTGTAGACTATCATATGCAATCCTACCTATACAGATTTGCTTTAAGACACATGAAGCAAAAGATGACTATGTAGTAATCAAGGAGTTGCTATATTTTTTATAAAAGAGGGCACTCAAAGGATAACAGGGAAAAAATTTATTAACAAAAATTAGCTATCACAGTGTCATTAGGTCTAAGATTTCATGACTGATGTGTTAAACAGATAAATTCCAAATGTTAAGGTGAGGACAAAAAACCTGAAATACTTCAAAACATCAAGGGCTTGTTCTCCAAATGACAGCAGTACTTATTTTTTTAAAAAAATTTAAATTAAAAGTTATCAAACTAAAAAAAAGAGGCCCTGGTATTTCAAGTATGAAACTACATGTGTATGAACCGGGGGGAAAGCAGAGGTGCCCAGGATGGCTCCCAGAAACCTTGCACCTTCATCCCACTGCTGGACATTTCCCTCCAGCACAAGTGGCTGTTGGCTGGCCAACCTGTAGCAATAGTTCTCCACATGAATTAGAAATGCATACAAAGTGTGAGAGATCAGAGACTGAAAGCCACACAACTTGGCAGGTAAAAGATAAGCTGCAAAGTGCAAGCAAGCAGGCTAATAGTCTGCGGGACATCAGAAGAGTTCTCAGAAACAGCTCAGGGGTGTTTCAAGAGGCAGAGGAAATCTCTCTGTGCATTCTGAAGAATATAACAGAGGCTGAGCAGAAGATTATGTTTCCATGTTTACAGATTATTGCAGGCTATTAAACATAGATGCATATGTTAGTTTGCTGTAGCACACTTAATGATTTCCCCCTTCCTCAAGATGGTGATAATGCTGGGTACAGCTCAGGGCTGAAAGAGTAAAGCAGACATCTACCACTGGTGCTAATTTTTAATTCAGGATAATTTCCCTGGGAAATGAAGAAAAAGTGGGAATTCAAAAAGACAGCTTCCACATTCAGACTGATGACCTTCTTTAGAGTCCTCTTTAATTTCAACCCAAGAAACTAAGACTTTGCACTAATATGACTTATTTTAAAATTAAATTATTGCAGAAAACGTCAGGCAAGAGCAGATTTATACAACTTGAGTAAAGTTAACAAGACCAGTTAAACAGAAAAGAAATAAAGCTATGTCAAGTTTTTCAAAAGGGAATTAACATAAGGACCAACTGGACATTTTTAGTTCATCTATAAACAGTCACAGTTAGAAACTGATAGAATGAAAAAAACTGTTTCAGTGAGCAGAGAAATCTTACATCCAACAATGTTTGTATAGCCTCACTGTGTCAGGATGAGAGAGAGAGAGATTGAAAAGATGAGTGATTTCGCTGGTGCTCTCCTGATGAGCAAACTGGCCCCAATCATGATACTGACATAGTGCGGCCTTGTAAAAGCGCACACATCCATGTGCATCGCCTATTACCAAAGGAACAACTCCATTATGGGGAGTTGCCTTCTGCCTGCCGTAGATGCCAACTCTGCTACTTTACTGAAATCAGCAAAATGCAGAGTTCTTTAAGTGTTGCTCCTCTCTTTGGATTTTTCATTTCTGCCATCCTAGAAAGAAATAAGGTGAGATACAAAAAAAAAAAGAGAACTGAAATTAACATGGCTTAAGAGCTGGTGGTATCAGACATAAATAATTCTATACTATAGAAGGTCAAGTAATAGTTCTTTACATTAACTGCACATGCCTGTTCCCCCTTTAACCATGGGCTGCTTATTCATTTGTAAGTGAAAATCAGAGCTGAGGAAACTTCAGGCCCTCCAGATGTTGCTGGCCCCAACTTTTAGCCAGCATAGCTATGGCCAGGATGACGACATCTGGAGAGCCACAGATTTTCCACCACTGCTCTAAACTTATGTTAAATGCAAGCTGTGTCTTCCCATGACCTGCAGTCAACCAATGTCTTGTCATACCCCTGACTGTTACATCCCGTTTGGACAAAACCCTTTCTAGTGTTCACAAGGTACAGAGAAGCCGCTGTACTATTTGCACACTCCAGTTACTCAGTCAGTCAGTGAGCCAAGGGATTAGACTAGATAGGTTAGCAGCAAATCCTTTCTGAACATGTTATTTTGAACAAAGGACTCCACTATGAAGTACTCTACTTCATATTCAGAAGGCTGATCTTGAGAACAAGCAGTTTGGGGGAAAGACAGAGATCCTAAATTAGCTATACCCCCTTCCTGACTATTTTGGATCATTTGAAATTCACTGTGGCTTAGTTCTGAGATAGTAAACCTATTTCTGGAATATATCACTTCAGAGTTGAGGTGGTTAACATATGGAATGCCCTTTAATTAAAATATATATAAATATTTCTGCCTGCTAGAGCACATTTTCAGGGAGTTTCAGCTCATCCCTCCCTGAAAGGCTAGTTGTCTACATTGGGGGAATACTTTTGCATGACAGATCTGACCATCACTGCAACTCCCCCCTGCCCTCTACAGTGTGACACGGCACAGTCTAATCACAGGCTTACTCTCAGTAACAGTAAGGTCTGTGGTTCTGCAGATAAGTTATCTTTCTGGTGGAATAATACAAAGAGGCATTTTTATATAACACAGAAAACACGCCCAAAATAAAGAAGAAATTAACAGGGGAAGGGAAGGTATTGGGGTTTCGAATCAAGTAAATGGTGATTTTTCTTCTAACTTAAAGCAGGCAAAACAATGCAACTGGATGCAATTAAAAATGATTTCTCATAGTGAATCTGCAATGAAGAAGATGGAACACTGCATGGTGGGTTTAACTGAACAGGGTCCATATGTTAACCTTGGTCTTAACTTCTAAGCTCACCTTCAAAAGCGTTTAGAAATGTTAACAGGAGCCCTGTTTACAACCTGCAACGAGAATCTAGAATTTGCAACATATAAGAACAACAAGCAAGCAAAAATTTTATGCTCTCACAAACTACTTGTGTGGATTAAAAAGAAGACCTTGGGAATTGTGAGCTTCTATCACAACAGAGAAAAATGAGGTAGCCAAAGTAACAGTTACCTCAGGGGGTGGTGGCTTGATAGTGACTGGCTGGGATGTTCTTCTTGGTGGAGAAGGTTTTGGTTGCACCTGCTGCTGGACCGTATTATAATAGGTAACCCCTCCATACACCTGAGACTGGGCCTGCACACCAAAGAGAAAAGGAAATCACTGGTTTGTTCCAAGATGTTTTTAATATGCCTTTTCTTAATTGATGCACAAAACACATACTATATGCACATATCAAAACAGAAACACACTTTTAAAAGCTAAAGAAGAGATCATCAACACACAGGATTCAAACTACAGAATACCAAACTTGTATGTTAAGAATTACATTAATGCTAAGAGTTGCATGTGAAAATTTATGTTTTCCCCACTCATTAGCAAGTTTAGGATCTGCTGTAAATTTTTCTTTCTATGTTTAAATTACAGCAGAGAATTGATTAGGCAGCCCTCTCCAGCTTTTCCTATTTAATTGCTAGGATGAATTTTATCACACTTCCACTTTGATCCCATGGCATAGTCAGGGGCACTTAATTCAGCTCATTTTGCTGAAACTAAGCAGGCCTGGAGCTGGTTCAAGAGAAAGTGCCTGGAAACCCCATGTAACTGTCAGCGCACCTAGGAAAGCTAAACCGTGTTTCATATTGGGAAAAAAAGATTGCATACAAATATGCTAAAAAAAATATTTGCAAGCAATATTTTGGAAGGTTTTCATTAAAATGGTACTTTAGAAAAATACTTTATTATATAAACTATTCAACAATAGCAGAAATCCAAATATGCTCATTTCCAAGCAACCTTGGCTATGAGAACACCACAGTGAGGTCAATTTTACTGAATACTTTTTAAAGACTGGTGTGCATAATTGAAATCTTACATATGTAAGATGCCTTTTTACCCAATACCACTTTGTAGTCTTAAGAAACCAGTGACATCTATCATCTAGAACAGTGGTTCTTAATCATTTCTTTACTGGGGATCCACTTCAAATATAATTTGTTGCCGGGGAACCCCCAAGGCTTAACTGAAGATTTAAATATTTAAATATAGATTTAAACATTCAAACATTTATTTAAATATTTAAATATTCAAATTATCTATCTATCTATCTATCTATCTATCTATCTATCTATCTATCTATCAATCAATCAATCAAGGGCTTCTGGAGACTAGGATTCAAATGCCTGCTGAGACACTGGGTGACCTTGGGCAAAGCAGATTCTCTCAGCCTCAGAGAAAGGCAAAGGCAGAACCCACTCTGAACAACCTTGCCAAAAAAAAACCAACAACCCTGTGATAGGTTTACTTTAGAGTTTCTGTAAGTCAGAAATGACTTGAAGGCACACAACAACAAAGTGCCACTGACAGGGGGAGGTTCTTTCTAGCCATCATGTCTCTCCCCTTTGAAAACTGACTTATGGCAGCCCTAAAGCAAACCTATCATGAGATTTTCTTGGCAAGATTTGTTGCCCTCTTCTCTTGAGACTGAGAAAATGTGACTTGCCTGATATCACCCAGTAGGTTTCCATAGCCAAGTAGAGATTTAACCCCTGGCCTCCAGAGACATAGTTCTGTCACTGTGTCACCTGTCATTGTGTCCCTTTTGTCAGAGAGGCAACAGCAGGGGTACATGTACACACTCTCAAACTACTCCCTCATTTGCACCCACAATCCGTCCACTGCCACATTCCTGTTGCTGCTGTTGGTGTCCAAAAGCAGGGCTTCGCAAACTTCTGAGATGACTCTGCAGACCCCACTGATCTAGAATTTTGATCTGGCTTCCTGAAGGATTGCCTTTATCACACGTGCCTACCCGAAACTATACAATCATCATATCAGATTAGACAGATGGCTGAGAAGGTGCTTTCTTGTTGCTGTACCTACAACAGGTATAAGGAGGGACTTGATAACAACTTTTCTCTCAGATCTGTGTTCAAGCAGTGCTTAATAAAAGCAAGGAAGCTGCCTGTGTTACTATTATTGCAAAGTGTCCTACATTTAGTAACAGAGAGTACTGACATGAAATTCAAGAGGATTCTCAATAAATATTAATGTCCTGGGATTTATAGGAACTTTACAATGTTGCCTGCACTGATCTCTTCATTTGTCCACCAAATATTATCCTTGAATGTTAGTTTGGGAACAGAGAAATCTAACTGCTCACCCATTTTGCAGAGGGTTTGCCATACCATTCTACCAACAGGACAAAAACCAGTCCTAAATGTAACCTTGCCTGTACAGATCAGTACACAGTTTTGTCCTATTGTTTCCTTGCTCCTTCCCATTTTGAAGTTCAATGTTTAAAGATCAAAGACAACGGCAGAACAAACTTACTTGAGTGTTGGGGTAGAGGTGGGGCGGCGGGGGTGGTGGGAGAGCTCCTGGAGGGTAGGGGTAACTAGGGCTGCCAAAATTCATCACTGCAGGAGCAGGAGAGAAGTAGGTTGGTGCTAACAGTTGCTGTGGTGGCGGTGGTGGCGGAGGCTGCTGTCCAGGAGGCATGGAGACCGGTGGAGGATACAAACCAGGGTTAGCCAAAGGTGCAGGTGTTTGGTGGGGATGCAATCCTGATAGACATAAACAAAGTAGTCAGACAATTGCACCTGTCATCAAAACACCATAGCAAAAAGATGCTGAAGTGGATTATAGATTTATGTCTCTCTGCTACACTGACAGAAGAATTTTGCTGGAAGAATTAATGTGGCTGCCTCCTATAAAGATCCAGTATCTTTCTGCAATGTAATCCTTAACATTTCCCCACCTTCTGCTTGCGGGGGTTGATCTAAAGAGTCCAACTTCTCTCACTAGCAGAAGAGTAAAATAATACTTCCTTTCCATTTTGTAAATAACTTTTATTCTGTTTGCCTAGAAAGGAAAGCACCCAAAGGAGCAGTGGGGGCAGGGAGGAGGAAACAAGATCAACTAAAACTAGACAGTGGCCCATAAGGAAAGCCTTTCAGAGCTTCTGTTCTTCTCTCTGAAGCAGGAGGTAACATGTGTACAGTATCCCTCAATCAGTACAAGCAAGTAACTAAAAGACTAAGATTTCCCTCCAGATTCCAGAAAACCTTCCTGTGAAGGGGAAACAGCTTTCCAATAGACCCACTCTGACCTATGCATATGTGTGTGGCCTCATGAAATGGGGGACTTCAGCTGAGTGATGCTGGTAATTCATTAGCCTATAGTAATCAAATTCCAGTTTTTTTCCTCACTGCTACAAGGGTTCACAATTTCAGTTGACATCTGTCCAGCTGGCCAAACTGATTATTTCCACCCATTTTGAGTGCCACCGTCCACACAGAAGGAAGTTTGCCATACTTATTTATTTGCATCCAACTTTTGAGCTGGCTAAGTTGTGTTAGATTTTTGCATTCTGATATGTATTTACAGCAGGTTTTGCAGCAGAGTAAGCTTTAATGACTCCTGCCAGTAATAATAAGTTGCCTCACATTTTTAGGCAGTAAATCATATGTCCAAGCATGTTCAACTCAGGACGATTCACATCAAGTATTCCCACAAAAGTTAGGGGAAGGGGAAGTTAAGGAAAAAGTGGGGAGACAAAAGGGGATGTGAGAAGGCAGTCCCTACCTGGATGGGGGAGATGCATTTCTGGCTGAACAATCACCCCTTGTGGAGGCAGCTGGGCAGGATTCTCGCTGTGAGTGTAGATCGGTCCCTGGAACTGTACTATAATGACAGGTCATTAAATACAGTCTTTATTTCACAGCATAGACAGCTTAGCAGTTACATGCTGTGATGACATTGCCATGAGGATATGTGAAGGAGATCCTTTATGTAACAGTTTACCCCACTAACATCTAAAAGGCCTGGTAACGGTTTTAGTCCTTGACTAGGGCTGAGGAGACCTGGATTCCAAAGTCCACTCAGCAATGAACTTCAACAAGGTAATTCTGGCTCAATTACCATCTCAGTGTGTTCTATCTCTCAGCAACTGTTAAGGGAGAAAAAAACCAGTATAGAACTATGTATGCCCCCTCCCACTTGTCAGAAGAAGGGCAGGATAAAGATCAGTTTAAAAATCTAATCGTCAGTATGTCTCCATAGGAAAAGGACAAGTTCTACATGCTTTGCAGCAAGGCAGAATTTAGCCCACATCTCTACAAACCTAGGCTCTACTAGGGCAGCGGCAACTCTGGGAAAGGCCTTCATTCAACATTTCACCAAGAGATTCTTTCTCCCTTTCCTCTCATTCCACTACACATTAATCTGCTCAGTGAGCACTTCAGAAGTTCACCAGATGGTTAAATAAGTGTTTTGGAGCCCATTCCCACTCTACAGGACTGTGAACCCAGTTAAGCCTAGCATTAAGACCTAAAACACCAATATGAGCAACTTACATGTGTCATAGTAATGCCCATCCATTATGCTTATGTGCACTGGTGGAGGAGGCTCTGGGACAGGCCTCTGACGTTGTGACGAGTAACGCTTTGCTCGCCCTCCCTGAACGCCCTGCAAAAAGCACAACAGGGTGTAAGTTCACAGAAGATTGTTTCGCAATGGCATGCCCACATCCTATCAGGGGAGATCTCTTAGTTAAAAAGTATGGATCTCATCTTTAAGTTTTATTCACATCTTATGTGCCTTAGACTTGCTTCTGCAGAACCCTGAGAATTTAAACACAGACTTCAGGTGTCTAGACCTCACAGTTAAGGAAGGATTTGTCCCTTTAATTCCTAACCCACCAACTCTTGAAGGAACCACAATAAGATGTTCAGGACACAGGAAGAGAAAAAAAGAAGAGGGAGCTTGAAGCTTTTAGACAGAAAGTGGTATTCTTGTCCTCTGCGAATGTTGTATTTGACTTGAGTTGCATACTTTATCTCAACTGCTTTATTTCAAGTTCTTTCATTACTGACAGTAAAGACTTGCTATAAGGAATTTTCTGGCCACTCCCTGCCCCCTCGCTGCCAATCAGACCCACCATTTGAGAAGCAGGAAAGAGGAAAGGGACTTTACCATCTCTTCCATCCTGTTGAACTGAGGAGGTGGGGCTGCTCCAATGTGCATCTGGTTGGGAATACCTGCTGGAAAAAGAAATGAAAGAGAAAATAAGGTATAGTTATTTAAGAACAGAAAGACAGAAAACACACTCAGAGAACTCCTGCTAAAGATAAAAATGAAGACAAATGTTACTTGCCAGCTCTAAGTGGGGAAAGCAGGAAGATGGCTTAATGGAGGTAGACATGCACACACCAAACTACCTTTTGTTGATCCTGCATGATGTAATACTCCAGCAGGCCCAACACAATAACCTTACTATTTGAAGACAGAGAACTTGCACATAGTGATATATTAGAAGTGGGAAACCTCTGATGATTTCTCTCCCACTAGCTATCTACAGGCAGGATGCTGGGGTGGAGTAAAGTGTTCTCAATTTCCCTGCTTGCTCAGTTACAGTGGTTACATCCATGCTGTACCTTGCCCACTCAACACTAGTGACACAACTCAGCTGTGTAGTTTGAGGAGCTTGCTGAGTGTCACATTTCAATCTAGAGCCAACTCTGCCTGTGATGCAGCCTCCTTGAATGGGAAAGATGCAGCCCTATACTGCAAAATTCATGCAAGTGTTCCAAAACACATCTGTATTTTAAGCTAGCTACATGTTAAGTCTCTAAAGTACAAATATGGTCATTAGACCAAAGCCACTCACTCACCTAGTGGTGATAGTGATTTTTGACACAGTAAATGAATGAATCAGGCAACGGGATGGGGGAAAAGACTGAGATTCCCAGATGGTCACATTTGTTTCCCTTAGGATGAGGCCTGGCTTGTTGCCAAAGTGAAATCTGTGTGGGCCAAGAACCAAGAAGGACCTTGAAACATGTGATATACTTCCAGCTTCTGAAGCTAAGAACAAAGGTAGATACGTCTAGACCTGAACAGTACCTCAATGATACCAGTGTGTGTGCGTGTGCGCGCACATGTAATTTTTTCCTAGTTAAACTAAGTAAACAATCTATTGTTAGCATGAGTAAATTACTTTTAACTCTTTTTAAGGCCTATTTCATACAAACAGTGAGCTGGTGAAACTGTTTCTGGAATATATCACCCTAGAACTTATGTAGTGGGGTGGGGGACAATTGAATATTCTTCCATGTAAGGCAGAAACAAGCAACTTCTCAAAAAAAAAAAAGCATGAAGGTGTGATTTTAAGATAACATGTACTTTCTGGAGGCAATGCTCCATTTTCCATGTTAAAAAAGCAGGGAGGAACTACAAAATTGGGTAATGGTACTACCTGAAGCCTACTGGATGTGTTGTTCAGCCAAATATGGGAATTACAAGTACACAGAAATATAGATGGCAGAAAGAGAGAATAAAACTAATCTAGCCTTCTCCATGATATGCTAGATATGTATAGGCGTTTTGGTGTCCCATAAGCATTTGAAAACATATTATGACATAAGCTCTCAGAGACTACAGTCCATTTAATCAGATAGCCCCTTAAAATGGTTACACATTATCCTTACTTAAGAGACAGGCAGACAGACAGATACAGTGGGAGAGGGAACTGTAAATAGTGACATGATGCTAAAATTAGAATTTTCAGGAACATTCACTTTCTGAATGCAGAACTGTTGTTGCTGACAACAAACCTCTTGGAATGGCCAGTTAACACTGTTTATCCTGATTTAAGTTGCAGAAAACAGAAATTAACCTCTTAATGAACTGTAACTCAGCAGTCTCTCATCCTAATCTTCCTTTGAGGTTTTTGCTCCTGACTGGCCACTGTATGACCAAAGACTTTTTTTGTTGTGAAGAATGCTGTTGCCTCTCTGAAAAATGCAGATTGTTTTATTCTTAATATGGAGAGGATTAAATTATGCAAACCTTCTGAAACATAAGGTAGTATAAAGAAGGAAAAAAACTGTACTAAAGTTCAGTGACTTTGTGTGAACGAAACGAAGGTTTCACAATTAAGTGGGCTGGTTTTGATACTGCAGAAAAGGGAAACCCTTCTTGATAAACAAGAATCTTGCTCTAATTCTGCTACACCAGAGCATGACCACTTCTGACTGATCTATTTTTGATATAAACAGAACACTGGGGCCTAAATGCTATTGGTTAGTTCCCACTAGAGTAGACCCACTGAAAAATTTCTAAACAGTGAATCAATGGGAAAGTAAATCTCACTAATTCAATGCGTCCATTCTAGTTATTACTGACAATAGGATTCAGACTTAAGACTTATTTCTGAGGACAAGTGAGGAAGGAACACAACTTCATGTCCAAATGTTTGATTTGTTCATGAGACAGGATTATTTTTCCTGTACACATTCAACTACATTAAACAGCTGCCTTGGTGGACAATGTAAACTGGAATAGAGATAAGGGAGCATGTCCATATGGGACCTGTCAGTGACTTTCAATAACATATATGATGGCATCCTCTCAATCTCCTCTCTTTGACAGGACTTGGAGGAACTTTTTTGTACTGGTTTCCTGGAAAAGTAACCTCAGAAGGTGATGTTGGGCCATTTCTGCTTGAAACTCCAGCCAATAGCTTATGTGGTCTCCATGCCATTACAGACAAGAGAATCTATCTAGAGTTTGGTAACAATGGTATGTGGACAACACTTGATTCTATTTCTCTTTTCCATCTAAATATGAGGAAGCTATTTTGTTTCTAAACCAGTGTTTGTGTATGTAAATAGGTGAAGGTAAACAAATTGAAGTTTACTTC
This sequence comes from Iguana delicatissima, assembly GCA_948472985.1. Classification (NCBI taxonomy): domain Eukaryota; kingdom Metazoa; phylum Chordata; class Lepidosauria; order Squamata; family Iguanidae; genus Iguana; species Iguana delicatissima. The sequence continues at coordinate 602,587 of CAOKZL010000318.1, read as the reverse complement.
AAGCCAGTTACAGAGTATCCAAATTCCCTGTTACAACAGCTTCACTGGCTACTAATTTGTTTATAAGCACAATTTCAACTACTAGCTTTACAGAAACCTATAATAATTGTGTACAGACTCCCTTTACCAGCCTGCCATGGCATTCAGACCTCCAGGAGGCCCTTCCCTTGGACCCAGCATTCTCCCAGTCATGTCTAGAAAGGAAACAAGAAACAGACTTCTTGGTGGCTGTTCCACAACTTCCCTGTCAAGTGAAACCAGGCTAGTACCCTCTCTGTGGTACTTTAGGCAAAGAAAGACTTCTCCATTGATTGACTGATGAAAACAGAAGTTTTAATTGGAAGAGGAGGTGATTGATGTGTTTTAAAAGTCATTTGAAAACTATTTTAAAACTTGGCCTTAATGCTAGTTTGCTGAACTACATCTGAAAACTATTAACTTCTGTGTTTTTAGGTGCATTTGTATCTTAATCATATTGTGAGCTGCTCTGGGACTCACCACTGGGGTAAAGACAAGAAAGAAATGAAAGTATTAAATAAAATACTTATTTTACCCAAGAGGACAGTGCACAGTGGCAAGTATAGGATAAAAGTGTTTTTTATCCCATTCCTAAGTAAGACTAGCTTTTGTTGGAGAACTTTTGATATGGAAGGTGTTTCTTGCTATAAAGCAGGGAGAAGCTTTGAACAGCACACCAACACTCTATGTGGAACATGTTTCCATGCTTGTGAATAATGTCTAACAGGTTTTCCCATGTTCCCAGAACAGGAAGGACTGGCAGCCACACCCATTTCAAGTGAACAGAGCACAAAACTGGAGCAATTGCAAGTGAGACAGCAACACATACCTGGAGGTTCACACATACAAGATAGGCAAATAAGTGTCGGAGAAAAGGAAACCCCTTTTCCAGTGATTTTTCTCTTATATTTGTATTCAAAAAGCAGTGAAATGTCCAAACAGGGTGGAAAAAACTTCAATCTAAAATAACTAGTATGATTGGAACAATATCCTAACAAGCAGGCAAATTCTGATCACAGATAAACATTCCTCCAATGCTAATTCAAAACATGGGCATTCTGATAGATCCTTCCTGTACCTTAACTTGTACCCCAAGTCCAAATTACAAGTTCACTCCAAACTCTGACTCCCTAAAAGAAAAAGAAAAACCTGCTTTTAACTGAGAGTTAAAGAAAGGGCATTCAGGCCACCTGTAACTACCACAAGAAAATCCTACACATCATCATAGTCCCTACTTCCACACCAAGTAAGCACAAGAGATGTACCCCAGTCACCATGATTGCTCCAATGTCAATAACTACCATTATTTCAGAACTGGAGGAAGTGTGATTATATACTTTCCAGAGTGGAGTGTTTACAGGTAGCTGGCAAAATACTCAGCACAGTCTTCATCAGCTTTGCTCAAGGTACAACTTCAGTTCATTTTTGTAAATGGATTCCCTTCTCACTTACAAAAATGAACTGTACTTTCTTTATTTTGTAAATGAGAAGGCAATCCATTTACTGTTAGAAGCAGAACAGAGAGTAGTTCAGAACATTTACACTGAAGAGTGGAATCGTATCTGCAATTTGCACTACATTCAGGAGTCCTAGGTACATTTTCCTTTGGGCTAAGCCCACTAAACACTACTTTTCCCCCAAATACCTATCATCTGGACTGGACTGGTAAAAGATGGTCTAACTAAACACAGGACTATGTTGCAAGTCTGCTGTCCATGCATATCAACACTATCAAAGCCTGTGTTTCATTTACGTCTTCCATGCTGCTGGCAGTGCACTTCATAAAGTAGAATGTCTAGTGGAATTATAGCTGCAGCATTTACTTGGGAGTGGAAATACAAGGTACGGTCCTTCAATGTACCCATGAGAAACTTAGCTTGCCATGTTGAATCAGCATACAGGTACATGCAGGCTGATCAGTGGGAGCAGCTAAACAATCCATGGAGTTATACTCCACAGCTTATCGAGCCATCTCAAGATGGGCTCACTTTACTTCTCTGATTTTCTTTCCTAATAAACCAGAAAAAGAATCCAAGGCAAATTAGCTGGGAAAGAAACAAGCCTGAGAAAAGGGAACTACAGTACGTTCAGACAATATGACTGTGGATCAATCAGGCAGCATGTACTGGCATACTGCTTATAACCCATAAGCCAGAGTTCCCACGTATCCCCGGCTTATTGTGCCACATGACAAATGTATGTGTATATATGCAAATATACTCCACTTTCTAAATATTTGGTTCCTGGTAGCTGGATAAAAAGGCATTATATTTTAGGGAACAGAAAACCCATGCTTAAAATGCTGAATCTAAATCTTCATTAGCAAACTGGCATGGCTTCATCCCAATCAGAGTTTAGCTGAGCCAGTTTATAAATGCATCTTTTCTTGGGCTGTCCTCTGAGCTCCAACTTTCCTTCCTCCTAAGAAATTATGAGCTTCATACAAAGCATACATAATGAAGCTATGCATACTTCCTGTGACTGTTTATGCCTGGCTCTAAAATAGTAATATGGTTTTATGATAGTAACAGCCAGAGACCTGAGACTGGAAACAAGGAATGGGTAGGTG